>CAUYQG010185028.1:0-14251 GCA_963574415.1 Tarsius wallacei
AGGAACCTGAGAGGGAGTTCTGGGAGCCACTTTACCCAGCAGCAGGAGTCCTTTTCCAGAGCACCCTGCCTGCCACATGCCCAGGCTCCAGCCCTTCTGGGAGCTCTGAGTGTGAATGGATGCCATGACCGAAAAGTCTGCTCCTCCCATACTGAGCTAGTTTGGAGAATGCCTTTTTGTTACTTAGTAGAGAATGGGAGGGGGGAAAGGCAGCACGGCTTCATAGAGTAGATTATTTTGCCTTCAGTTTTCATTTGTGGCCTGATGGGATAAAATGGTGTCTTGCTGAAAAGCCTATGCAAAGGAATGGGAAATAGAGGATTTCAAAGTCTGCATCTTCCTCACCTGCTGCTGTTCAGTGCATGAATTGTGTGTATGTGAGGTCTAGTGAAACAGGTTATGAGTCTGTTTTTATTATGATCTTCATTTTTAGTTACTTGCCATGAAGAGTTTCTCAGGCACCCAGAAAGGAGCATGTCTTGGAGAAAACTCTCCAGGTTTTGTCTCTGAGAGAAGGTCCTAGTCATTTAAGACCTAATTTATTTCAACAGTAGAGATCCATTGATAAACGGTCACCATAAAGCATGATAACCCTGAAACACACACACTAAAAATAAGAGGAAATGCATAAATAAACACAAGTCACAGTTCTCAGTCTGATCCTGAAATTGCAGGGACACCAGTGTCACTTAGCACTCTCCCTTTTCTCCAGCACCAAGGAGAGCACCCACAGGAAGTGCATGACTTGCTGAGGGCTTCTGTCACTTAGTCACTTGCTCTTCAGCAGATTGTGTCATGCAGGCCTTGTTTCACATGGATGTCCTTATAATATGTTCCAAGAGTTGCTTAAGGTGCCAGGCCTCTTTCTGTCTTTAAGAAGCTAACTAAAAATGACCTCATCCCCTTCCTTCTGCCTTTAGGCCTGCTATTCCAGTTTGACTTCCCTTCTGACAGACTGTTACAGTAAGTGGAGCCCACATGGAGAACAGGACTTTGGAGTCCTTGCCTCTCCGATGAGTTTGCAGCTGTGTCTGTTTGCTCATCTGGAAGACGACAGCTGCTTTCTCTTCTAGACCTAAGATCCCTGTGGGTCTTTCTCCTGCCTTTCTCCTTTTGCTCACCATTCTACCTCTTCCCTGCTCCCTGCTTCAGCTGCTCAGAATGTGCACTGTTGTTTGAAAATACTCACAAGTAAACATCGTTGTGAGGAAGCATCAATAAGCCAGGTGTGGGCAAGATTCGGAGTTCTGAAGTTCTTATTTTAATAGTGTCTTTTTTGTTTGCCTTTCTAATGCAGTAGCCACATACAGCTAACAGTCATATTATATTTAGTTTGCAGTCACTGTAAAGTAAAACAATAGCATATTTTCACCTAGCAGATAGTAAAAGTTTAAAAGCTTGATGCTACCCAGTGTTGGTGAGAGTATGGTGACATGCTCACTTTCACATTCGTCTGGAGGAATGTGGTTACACATCTTTTTCAGAAGGTGGCTTGGCAGCATCAGTCAGTCTTTTTAGAGCATGTGCAGATTTTCTGTGTGGCTCCAGAGGCCTCTGAAAAAACTCATAGGAAGATAGTAAGAGAGTCGTCCAAGGGTGCTTCTTGCAGTGTTGTTTATAATAGCAACATTTTGGAATGATTCTGTATTTCCATGAAGAGGGATGGTATAATAAGACACACTCACACCTTTCATATCATGCAGATGGTAAAAATAATACAAAGGATAAGGTGATCTGTATGCAATAACATACTTTTGTAGAAAAGCAAGACAGAACCATGTGTTCACTATGATCCATTTATATAAAAACCACACAATCACCTATATACATATGTGTATAGAACTACCTGGAGAAATGGCCGGGAGGATACATACCAAACTGTTAACCTTCATTGGGGAGAGAATAGGAATTTCACTTTTTACTATGTATACTCATATAATATGTATTTTTACATTATGCACTCATATGTTACTAGTATAAAAGTGAACACACCCAAAAGCAAAAAACAAAAGGGTAAGAAATTACTTCCTGAAGAATAAAAAAGGCAAACAGATTACCAGGAAATTCATCAACGGTATTAGGGGAATGTTGTTTAGAGGGTATTTCCAAAACTTTAGGATCAGATAAACGTGGTTTGTACCTTGGCCAGGGCTGCATGGAAGTAACTCCACCCTTCCTTTTCTTTGTATGTCCAACTTGTCTCTCTGTTCTACAGGTAACTCGGGATCAGATGAAGGTGTTTATCCAGTAGGAGTTTAAGAAGGTTCAGAAGGCAATTGCTGATGAGGAGCAGAAGGCCCTGTATCTCATGGACATTCAAGAAGCAGTGACCACGGCTCATGTGATGGAGATCCTGGCAGACACCCAGTACCACATGAATAGGCTGATGACTCAGATGGCCCAAGCCAAGGAGCAACTTGATGCTTCTAATGAGTCAGCAGAACCAAAGGCAGAGGTAAAACAAAGGCCAACAGAAGTGATCAGCAAGAGAAGTGGGAAGAGACTGGTGCCATATTTATTAGCTCCGAATGTGAATGAGTTGAATGCTTAGATGGGCTGTAAGGGTTTCGACTGGGTGTGAACAGCATGGAAGTACTGGCCAGGAGGGCATCCTGTGGCTGGGTCTGGCAAAGTATCCACTGCGACTTTAAGGAGTATAGTCCATGGGGTGGATACTGATCACAGTAAAAAGAGGGAAGCCAGAAATCAGAGCCAGAGAAGGGGGCAAGTAATAGACCCCACACTGTGAACCAAGGCTGTAAGTGAAGTCATCGCAGAGCTGAGCCGAGTGAGGGTCAGTCAGGAGGGGAGTAAGCATGAGGTAGGCCAGAGGGAACGAGGCAGGACCTACTCTGTGAGTAGCGAGAGGGTGCCTTGGGCTGCTGGGTACATGGAGCCCACTGTATAGATTGAGTGGCATGTGGACTGGGGTGTTGTGAGAATCAAACACTGTGAACGAAAGACACAAGGTCAGTGGTCTACCAATGCACAGATGTTAGTGACTATATTCATTGTTACTTAGTAATGCAAGGGCAATTTTAGGCATGTTTGCTAAACAATATTTGCAGATTTTTTGAATCTACTTCTAAAAAATAAAAGGTGAGTAGCCTTTCTCTAGTGGCTGAAATGTAAGTTTTGTATTTTTTTACATTTCAGCCACTAGAGAAAGGCTGGTGTGTCAGATTTCATCGTACTGTGTTGCCAGTGGGTTTAAGGTAGGTCCTGGGAGAAAACCTGGAAGAGTCCTGTGGACATGCCAGGACTGCTGCTGACTCAGGAGCTCTGCTTTGACTGGCATCTTATCTGGCCGAGAAAAGAGCCACGGTCATCTGGGGGCAAGTGCTATACAAGCCATCCTGATGGGAGGTGTTACCTGCGGCACCAGTTCAGGCTTTTGATCCATTTTCATCCACGTGGAAAAGAATGACTCTTGTTCCACTCTGTCCTCCCACCATTGAGAAACTATGTTCCCAAATACATTTCTAGAAAGGCAAGAGAGCACCTTATATTCACATGCCATTTAATCCCTATGCCAGCACTCATTAGCTCCATTTTGCAGGTGGGATACTGAGACTCAGAGAACTGCAGAGACATTGATCCAGTGTCATTTAGTTAGGAGAAAACAGAAAGAAAAAAAAAAAACCAGGATATAGATCCAAGTCCATCCTGTGTCAGTGTCTCTGCTTCTTCCCTACTACATGATGGACTCCAAGCATCCCATCTGTGGGGATCATCAGAAGAATCGGTGTTCTGGACAGTTTTGCCTATCTAGGCCTTTCACAAAGTCAGGGTGGTTCACTGTGTCTTAGTAAAAAAGTTTTCCCAGATTCACTGCAAGAGATCAGTAGCGTAACCCTGTCCAAAATTCCTCTCTAGTTGGACTCCTGTATTTATTCCATGTGTTGACTAGATTGTTCTTTAAAAATACAGGCTCAATTTTGAGGCTTTCCCCCTTTTCTTTTGTTTTCCTTTCAAATAATGAATTTAGTTCTTCCCCAACATTATCAGCGCTCTAAGCACCTCAACAGCACAGTGCTTGTTAGCTCTGGTGGAATTACTCTGGGGGCGGGGGGGGGCAGGTGCTGACAGCCCTAAGGACCAGGCCGTGGACAACTTAAGCTATTAAAAACAAGAAGTGGCATTCACCTGACCAGAGTGTTAACAAAGAGCTGTTTGCATCTAGTAGTCTCTTGTTCTAGTTAACCTGGGAATTTATTTGTTAGAGCATGATCCAGTCCCTCTCTTTCACTCAACAGAGGGATTCTGTTCTCTTTGCAGGTATAGAATTTTTAAAAAATCATCTGCATTTTGATTCTCCCCTCCCCCACATTTCATTATAAAAGTCTTCAAACGTAGAGCAAAGTTGGAAAAATTTTATAGATTGCGCCCGATTCCTAGCACCTAGATTCCACCACTAACATTTTGCCATACTTGCTTCATAATGTATCTAGCAGTCTTCCAACCATCCTCTCAGGAGTCCATTTTTGATACATTCGAAACAGATCACAGCTTCTGGTTCTGAGTGTGATGGAGTCAACACACTGTCTTTTACTCCTTCCACTAACCACAGCAAAAATCCCTGGGCAAAAATACTTAAATGGTGGAGAAAAGATGGCCATTGACTGGGACCTTGAGACATGAATGACTACAAGGCAGTGAATTCCCTGTGGATCCTGACCTGGGTGATCTACAAACTGGAAACACTAGTGGACACAGACACAAAATAAAATACCCAAGAAAAGCCTGTTCTCTAACCAAGGGATGGGGAAAGTGTGGCTCAGCTATAGAGGAGCCTTGGACCATACCTGCCTGTCAGTGGTGCATCATCAAGAAAGCTGCGCTCGCCCCAGCCACACCCAACACTGTGGTAGTGGAGCCAGTGGGCTGAAACCGTTTGCATCCTTCCCTAAAGGGATGGGTGCCTTTCTTTCTCTGGAGTTCGTGGGTGAAACTGACTTCTGTCATTGCCCCTGTAGGCAGAGCTCCGCCTTCCTCCCTGCCCCGCAGCCACAGTAAGGAAGCAGGGACTGTGGACAGTGCTCTGACTGCTGCCTCTCACCCCATACTCGCTCACTGCCAAGTCAGTGGGTGGAAATCTGTCTCCCACTCCTGCCCTGTAGTCAGGAGTGGGCATGCCTCCCCCACAGCTCTGTGGAGACTGTAGAGAGGAGTCCTGTCATCTGAGGTGGAGACCAGAACAGCACTGTAGAGGCTTTGTAAACAGAGTTGCATTTGAGTCATAGTCCATAAAAGTGATTCTGGACATGCGTTCTGAACCTACACAGGTTGACTGCTGAAATAGAAGGTTTAAATAGGTGTGTTTTTTTAAGCAGGGTCTCACTGTCGCCCAGGCCAGAGTGCCATGGCATGATCACAGTTCACAGCCTTGACCTCCTGTGTGCAGGTCACCCTTCTGCTCAGCCTTATGAGTAGCTGGGATCGCAGACATGTACTCCCACCATGCCTGGCTAATTTTTAGTTTTTTTTTATAGAGACACGGTTTTGTTATGTTGCCCAGGCTGGTCTTGAATTCCTGAGCTCAAGCAGTTCTCCCACCTCAGCCTCCCAAAGTGCTTGAGCCACTGCATTTGGTTGAGGAACAAGATTTTTATAGTATAACTCAGTATGTCCAGGATATATTTCAGAGTTACTTATTATACCAAGAACCAGTACATCTCAATTCCAAGGAGAAAAGACAGTCAATATATGCCAATACCAAGATGGCACAGATGTTGGAGATATCAGACAATGGTTTTAAACCTATCATAAAAATGTCTTAATGAGCAAAGACTCTGGAAACACATGAAAAACAGAGAATCTCAATAAAGAGATGGATATTAAAAAGACCAAGTGAAAATTTTAGAACTGAAAAATACAGTAACCAACACAAAAACTGACTAGATGAGCTCAGTTGCAAATTAGAGGAGAGATCTGGTGAATCTGAAGATAGATTGATACTGAGCTAATCCAAAACAAACACACACACACACTGGCTGAGTGCAGTGGCTCATGCTTGTAATCCCAGCACTGTAGGAGGCTATGGTGAGAGGATCACTTGAGGCCAGGAGTTTGAGATTGGCCAGACTTCATCTCTATTTTTTAAAAAAAGTTAAAAATTAACTGACTGTGGTGATGCATACCTGTAGTCCCAGCTTTAGTTGCTCAGGAGGCTGAGGCGGGAGGATCATTTCAGCTCAAGAGGTCGAGACTGCAGTGCTGTCTGTGATTATGCCACTATACTCCAGCTTGGGTGACAGAGTAAGACCCTGATTCAAATAAATGAGTGAATGAAGTTGAACTGAGCTTTAGTAACCTGTGGGACAATAATGAAAGCTCTGACATACATGTCACAGTATCTTTAACAAGGGGAGAAAAAGGGTTGTGGAAATGAAAAAAATAATTGAAGAAATAATGGCTCAGAATTCCCAAATTTTGACTGAAAGACATAAACCCACAGATTTAAGAAACTGAGTGAACCCAAACAAGATAAACTAAGAAATCTACACCCAGACACATCAAAATCAAACTTTTGAAAACTAAGGACAAAGAAAAAAATCTTGAAAGCGGAACAACTAAAGCAAAATGACACACTGGTTCTGTAGACAGGATGAATGAACATGATATATGATTCCACTTATGAGTCTCATTTTGCAGGCTGTTAGCATCGGTTTATAGTTTTCATATAAAGGTCTTGAATAGCTTCTGTTAAATTTATTTCTGGTTATTTAGTATTTTTGATGCTATTGAAAGTAGAATCATTTTTAACCCTTTGTACTTGTTGCCTCTGAGGAAACATCATAAATCTAGCAAACCACTCTGATGTCCCCTTTTAGGGGACATAAAGAGATTGGTGGTGATTATACAGGACAGACCTATGCAAGCACAAATTTTTAAAAAATGTATATTTCCTTGAAGTTTTGCATTCAGAAAAAATGAAAAACCTATGTCGCATTTGAAATTTGTCAAGCTTCTGATTGATCAGCTGAAAAGTGGTTTTTATGAGTCATGAGTGCACCCTTCCACATCTTCTTTAAACAGACTGGACAACAAATTACATATTATCAATAAGGGAAGAAGAGAACGAGACTGCATTTGTCTGTTCAAATAGAAAGACATCAGGTGGAAGACATCCAACAAACTCCTGTTCCACAGCATGAATTGATGAAGCAGCAATGCATGTCAGTGAATGTTTCACACATTACCACACGTTACAAAAATGTAATATATAAAATTTTGATTTTTGTCATAAATAAGTTTCTCAGTTTCCAGTATTTGATGACAAGCCAGTATCATTATAGTAAAATAATTGGTTTCAATGCTTTGCCATTTAATACAAAGTGATGAATTTTTCACTTTTCATTAAAAAGTACGGTCGAGTTGCTGGTAGATGATCCGTGAGATGTCTCCAAATGCAAAGGGCTAAATTTCATTTTTCAGTTTTTATGTTAGTGCATAAAAATACAGTTGCTTTTTGTATATTAACCATGTATCTTGTAACCTTGCCAAATTTGCCTGTCAGAGGTTTTATAGACTCTTCAGAATGTCAATCATCATTCCATCTGCAAGTAGAGATGGTTTTACTTCTTCCTTTCCATCTGTATACCTTTTGCTTGTTTCATTGCCTTACTACAGTGGCCAGGGCCTCCAGTGCAATGTTTAGCATCAGTGGTAAAAGTGAACATCCTTGTCTTGTTTGGAGTCTTAGAAGGAAAGCATTCAGTACATTTCTATTAAGTATGATTTTTTTATAGATGCCTTATATCAGATTGAGGAAGTTCCCTTCTTTTCTCAATGTGCTGAATGTTTTTACAATGAACTGATGTTGACTTTTGTGAGATGTTTCTTCTGCATCTGTTGAAGTGATCCGGTGGTTTTCTCTATTATTCTCTTGTGTTGGTTAATTTTACAATACTAGACCAACCTTGCATTTCTGAGTCCCACTTGGTCATGGTGTATTATCTGGGTTCAACTTACCAATATGGCAAGATTGACAGTCTTCTGTCTGCTGACCTGTTCACAGTGGCCATGTAATTCATGTGTTTGTATGTTCTTTTTTGTGTGATAGTGGCTGTTGTTTCTGAAAAGAGGCTGTGAGCAGCAGAAATGGATGAACATACAGCAAAGGGAATTTGTGTCTTTGTTCATGAGTAATCTTGGTCTTTAATTTCATGTTTTCATGATGCCACTGTCAGGTTTTGGTATTAGGAGTGTGTTGGCCCCATAAAAGAGGCTGGGAAGTATTTTCTTCTTGTTTGTTTGGCTTTCTCTTTTGTGCTGAATTTTGTTATATCATTTTTATGAAACTCTTTGCCACGGTCAAGTAGTTTAAAAAACTATTATTTTTATGTCATGAGCATTTTTGTCTTTTGAAAGGAGAGTACTGAGTTGCTGTGAGATAATATTGGAAAAAGCTAGTTTACATGCAAAAATTATTAAAAATAATACATGTAGGCTGGGCGCAGTGACTCATACCTATAATCCCAGCACTTTGGGAGGCTGAGGTGAGAGGATTGCCTGAGCTCACGCGTTCAAGACCAGCCTGGGCAACTTGACAAGACCTCATCTCTACAATAAATGAAGAAAAATTAGCTGGGCATGGTGGCACCTGCCTGTAGCTCCAGCTACTTGAAAGGCTGAGGTGGAAGGATCACCTGAGCCCAGCAGGTTGACACTGGGGTGGCCATGAGCGTGCCACTGCTCTCTAGCCTACACAACACAGTGAGACTCCAACTCAAAAAATAAAATAAAAAATAGATTGAAAAATTAAAATTTTTTAAAAATGATGCATGCATACCATGAGCATTTATTTTAAACTTGAAACATATATTTATAAATTTTTTGAATTCAGAAACAAGGCCTTTTCTTTGAAATATGGGTTTGCTAATTGGAGTTGAATGTCCTGTTTTGACATAAACCACACCCATATTGCACCACTTATAAGGTGCAATTTCAGGCTCTTTATAGTGACAGGGATTCAATTCAAAATAAGTTGAATGCAGAGTCTTACTTTTTGTAACTTATTTTTTTGTAGCCAGTTGCTTATGTTTCATGCAGATCAAAATTGACATTTCTAGGTAATTCATCTTTATTGAATACTGTGGACACATTCAGCTGAGTTTTCATGAAAGCAGCAACTCATGGAAGCAGCAGATATCTAGCTTGCCCTCACTTGTTCTTAGTGATTAAATGTGTCATTGTAATTGCAAGTTCACCTTTGTAAATGGGTTTGGGATAAAACTTACTGGTCCTTGGGGAACAGCATGTCCACTGGTGGGAGGCAGAGGGGGAGGTTGCACGAGAGTGCAGCCTGCTGACTGTGAGCACTCAAGGTGTTCCAGGAAGGGATTGGAGCACTGCGGAATCCAAGAAGCCACTTACGTGGAAATTGGCGTTTCACAGACTCTCGCTTCTGCTGTTCTCTGAAACCAGAATTCACTCATAGTTGTAGCGGAAGTGCATCTTAAATCCGGCTTCTGTCCTGAGTCATTATTCACACAGAGCAGGACAGTTTCTGATCTCAAGGAATTGAAATCCAAAGAGGGAGGCACTGTGTGCTGTGGTCACTGTCTTGTTTTCTTCTGAGTACTAGCCTCGAAGGGTGAACCCTACAGATGCAGAGGAGGGGTGGAGGATTAACCCACTCAAGCTGTTAGTGAGGAAGTTTCTGAGTGAAGCTTGATCTCTAAGGATGGGTAGGAATTAGCTGGGCTTTCAGGACAGGGAAGTGCATTTCAAGGAGGAAGAACAGACACGCAGTCCTCTATCTGCTGACCCGTTCACAGTGGTCCTGCAGTTCACGTGTGTGTGCTCTCACTTTGTGATAGTGACTGTTGTTTCTGAAGAGGCACACTTCTGTGAGCAGCAAAAATGGGTGAACATATAGCAGAACCTTGTGCCATGTTCTTCCTGTTCTTCCTTGCTCTCCTCTGGAAATGTGAGTTAATAATTCAAGGAAAGTACAGCAGTGGCCACCGTGTGTTGCACACTGACTTGCAATTTTTGGGCAGTTATTTAGTGTCTTGCACAGATCTTCTCACTTATTTTGATCCATATAGTGACTCTGAGATAAAAATTAGGATCTCCACATGCAGATGAAGAAACTGAATCTTGGAAAAGTGAAGTAAATTCCTGTAAGCATCACCGTGGGGTTAACGAGCCAGACTTGAGACCATGTTTTTGTGACTCAGAAGTACCATCTCTCATTGTGCCGGGGTATGTGATATTGTGAGGAGGAGAGTTCAGGCACTTTTTTGTGTAAGGTTCTCGTAGATAATTATGTTTAAACACCCAAAAGCAATTGAAAAGTGGTGTTGAGATTTGTGTCATGGGTAGTTATGTAACTCATATTAAATTTGAATTACAGGACTCTTTTTTTGTTATATTATAGATTCTATGAGACATACCAGTTGATCAAAATGCAGAGAAAGCTTTCAGCACCCCACCCTCCCTCTGCCACATGCCCCATTTCCCTCTCCTGAGGGTGTGGGGGTTTCGCGCCCTGAAATATGATTGTGAGTTCTAACCGTCTGCTAACATGCCGTCCTCCTTCAGCCTTCAGCGTCCAGGCTGGCCCAAGTCACCTTCTGGCTATAGCTGTCCTTCACTAGCTGCTCCCTGGCAATCAGTCCCCACTGCCTCTGTCACATTCAATCACCCATCTTCGGTTCCCACGCCTGCCCCCTACACCCCTGCCCAAGACACACACACACCCCATCCACCCTGCACTCCCCTCCCTCCGTCTCACTCATGACCACCCGTCCTGGGTTCTGCCATCTTGTGCTCCCCACTCCCTACCCAAGACCCACGGGCACACCCCCTCACCCCCATTCTCTGCTTTCACTTTAAGCAGCACATTTCTTTAAACAGTCATCTTTGCTCTCACTAGGTCAGTGCCCTTCCCACTTTTCCCATCATAGTCCTGGGAAAACCCTGCTTATCCCTCAGGAGCCGGTAGGAGCATCCCCTTCTCCAGGAGGGACCATGGCCTGCTCTTCCCTCTGACTCTCAGAGCATGCTGTTAGTCTTTGTAGAGTCCTTACCTCGTGTCCTAGTTCACTTCTCTTGCCTATTTCTCCCACTCCTGCAAGGTTAGATCATGCCAGGTTATTTTTCAAAATCCTCAGTCAGCACCTGCGTGGAGTAACTTCTTAATGAATCCTACTGAATAGCTGCCAGTACTGATAAGTAGCCCATGTCCCGGGCACTGTCCTTGATGGTCATTCCATCCTCACACTTAGGATATAGAGACAACTCTTGCCCTGTTTTACAAACTAGGAAATGGAAGTTAAGAGGCACATTCACCTGAGTAGGTTGACACAGCAAGAAAGTGCTGGGGTCAAGATTCAAATGTCAGTAGGAATCATTCATTCATTCTCTGGGGAGTACAACTAGAGATGCATTCTCTATTGAGACTTCTCTGAATGGCTAAGAGTAAGTTGTAAAGATATTCTGTCAACAAAGGGTTAGTGAGGTCCCTTGGGAAAGGCCTGAGAGTCAATTGAATAATCTCATTTGGTCACAGAAGGAGGCTCGGAGGAATCTGCCCAAGGAGACAATGTAGCACCTGGAACCATGGCATGTGCACGTTTTTACAAAGAGTGGATGGGAAGAAAGCCATTGTCTAGCTGGAGAAGGGTGTGCATCCTTAGATGCCGGTGCTGCCCCTTGCAAGGGAGAAGACAGGCACCATGTTCATTAGTCCATTTGTCCAAGGGCACACAGCTTGGGCAGAGAACTTGGGCCAGAATTCAGTTTCCCGAGTCCCGCCAGGCCCTTTCCCTCACAGCTCTTTACGTTAGAGTTGCTGTGCTTGCGTGTGATCAAGAATGCTGGACCAAGACAGAGGTGGGTCTTTGAAGGAAACAGCTGGATGTTTTTAGAACCGGTCAGCTTTTGCCTCAGACATGCTGCTATTGTGGGGTCCTTGGCTGGCTCAGAACTGAATGCTGCCAGTCATGCAAGTGAAAAGACCAGGCTGCTGTTTAGGCCACCCAGGTCTGTGCTGCACTCGCCTCTCTGCTCGCCAGGGCAGATTGTCAGTTCATCCCTGCTGTGCAGTTTGAACGCGCATTTTGTTGGCCCTGTCCTGCCTCAGATGTCTGTTGGTTTGTCTCTTACAATAAATGCACAATCCCTGCTTTCAGGGTGGGAGAGGGGAGGGAGAAAGAATCTCACCCTTTGGCACCAATCATGGTTTCTAATGCTATTTCTTTCTGTTTGTCTTTCAGGGAGATTAGGAAGGACCCAGGTAAGATCACATTACAGCTGTTTTTCTGTTCTCAGAATTGAGTGACATTTGGCCTTTTAATGAGATATGGACAGCCAAGGAGCAACACAGAAAAGGGATCTCTGTCCTAAGGCTGAGATGTGAGGGTCCTATTTTTTAAGACTCCCATCTCCCTCCCTCCCGTCTGTATCTTTTCCTGCTTGTAAAGTAATGACAGTATCCTTGCTGTGTTCTTCAGCACATTCAGATGCCTTCTTAACTTACATTTTGATGATAAGCAGACTATCAGGTGACCTGGCTAGATAAATATTTGCATTGTTCTTTCTTGATTGGAATTGAATTGCTTTTTTTTTGGTATGGGCTCTAGATCCAGGATTCTGTAGTTCTATATTTCTGATCTATGATGTCTTTGTATCTGATTCAGGACATCTATATAGTGATTCCCAGGGTGTAGGTATACACAACTTTATTAGGGGAAAAAATGTTCCTTTGTGTTTGGAACAGTAATAAAATACACTTATACATTGGATAAAACCAGGCAACCCCCTTGGGTCCCCTCCCACTGTGGGAGCTTTTCTGTTCTCAATTAATCTTGCTTTCTAAAAAAAACAATAAATTGGATAAAACCTAAGGGTACATGTTATTACTGCCTCGGCCTTGTAGTGAGCCTGGATGGTGGTACTTAGGTTTCCTGTTACACTACTCAAGCAGTGAGAAGAGGTTCCAGGAGATGCCGCCATGCCCAGCACTGTCAAAGGGTGTTTGTACGACATAAGGTGCATCATCTGCCGGGTCCTCTGTCACATAGGACCATGGGCTGTTGAGGCCGGGAAGTAATGGGAATGATCATCCAGGTCACAGCCATTCACACTTTGAGTAGAAACTTCAAGCAGAACCTCTCTGGTTAAAGTTGGAGCCGCATCCCTTGGTGAACCTCCCTCTTCCTCACAGTAGACCCTGAGGGGCTTCTGCAGAGACCCAGGGTTCCTCAGAATTCAGTTTGAAAACCACTAATCTAGCTCAAGTTTCTCATTTAAAAAGGCTAAGTGAATTGTTACCTTACTGTAACCAGGATTTGGCCTTTGTTTTTGTTGTTACTGTTTTTACAAACCAGCAAATAGTTTCTTCTCCTTTTTCCTTCTCTTTCCCCACATCTGAGCCCCTTTCTTTGTGCCAGTGTTACCCCACATCTCCTGATTCCCCCTTCCCTTGAAAACGGTGGTTCTGAAACTTCACTCCAGAATTGTAGGGGCTGATCTGCCCGTTGTCTCCCATGGCTGAAGCTGTGGGCCCCGGCTTTTGACCTGCTGGACCTTGGGAGCCCTGCCAGCCTGTCCGCCAGCCCTTTTCAGGAGCGGGCTCCTGCGTTGCTGACCTGTCCTCTCCCTCCTTCCTTCTCCCTCTCTCCCTTTTGTTCACTTGAAATATATCTGTGCCCTGCTGTGTGTGTGGCGCTACTGTACCTGGTACCTGATGGTGACTAAGGCAGACAGGTGCCCTCGTGTATCCTAGGTCCAGCGGGGAGCAGTGTGTGTAACCCGGCACTTGCCTGGGCCAAGTGTTGTGATAGGAATGGTGTGCCACCTCAGGAATGGCCCCCCCACTCTCCCACCCCCGTCAGCTTGGAGGAGGAGGGGAGGCTTTCCAGAGGGTTGTGTAATCCAGGACTGGAAGATATGAAGGCAAGCAAGGAGCAGGGCAGCTCCAATGGAGACGACTGTGCACAAGCTGCCAATGAGAGGGGGGAGGAAGATGGCGCAGCCAGATCACTAAGGGCCTCCCAGGCCTTCTGAAGGCATCCGAGCTGTGTCCTGATGGCAGTGGAAAGCCATTAAGGAATTTGAAACAGGAATGAACCTGAGCAGGTTTACATTGTGGAGTGTCCCCTGCCTAGGAAAATGACTTGGAGGTGGATCAAGAGCCTGGGGATGTGCATGCCTGTAGTCCCTGTGACTTGGGATGCGGCTCCAACTTTAACCAGAGAGGTTCTGCTTGAAGTTTCTACTCAAAGTGTGAATGGCTGTG
>CAUYQG010185030.1:0-45874 GCA_963574415.1 Tarsius wallacei
GTTCCAGCTACTTGGAAGGCTGAGGCGGAAGGATCACCGGAGCCCAGCAGGTTGAGGCTGCGGTGGCCGGGAGCGGCCACTGCACTCCAGTCTGGGCGACAGAGTGAGACTCCAACTCAAAAAAAAAAAAAAAAAAAAAAAAAAACCGCAGAAAAATATTCCATCTTGTTGGTAACGGGGAAAATGAAGTTATTCCTACCATTTTCATGCATTTTATTTTTTTGTATGTAAAAGATAAATCATATCAAGTGTTGTTCAGACTGTGGAGAAAGGATTGTTTCCCACACTTCTGGGCTCAAGACACAAGATGAAAGCAAAGTTGGTGAAAAAATTAATGGTGTCCAGGAAAACAAAACAAAACAAAGCAAATGCATATCTATAACGCATACCCAAAAATGTCTGTTGCAGCCTTTTTTATACTGAAAGTAGAAGTAAAATTGCCTAAGACATAGAAATTGTTAAATGTAGTTTAAAGTATACTATGGATACTACTTGATACCTGAAAAGTATGAGAGCAACTTTCATGTTCTGATATAAAAATAAACTTCTGTTGTTTAAACCACCAAAGCAGAAAGGCCCGACAAAAGATATTTTTTAATGAAAATGTGTGCTGCTAAATATACATACAGAATACCATTTATTAGAAAAAAAAGATGGGGAGGAGTAAGAAAAAATATCAAATAGTGCTTATCTCTTGAGAGAAAACTGGATTTTGTAACTGACCAAAAAGGACTTTAGTTTTCTTTGCAATATTTAAGTTATTTTTACAATTATATAATTTAATTTTTTCACAAAATTAATAACTGCAACATTAAATGTAATCAGGAACTGAGGATCTATACCTTTTTAGCTGCATAGAGAAAAAACAAAGAACAGCTGACAAGTCCTAAAATGGATAATACTTTATGCACATAGAATTGTACACATCATCTTTCTATAGTGCTTCAAGAAAGGTAAGTCTAATAGGGTATATTCCAGTGATTTATTGGTCTATTAAGGAAATAATGTTTGGCTAAAGAATCACACAATTACACCAGAAAATAACCAAGACTCAGATTAACATGATATGTAATGACTGCTTATCTGAACTTTTAAAGAGGATTCTAACTTGTTTTTATTAGTACCTTCAATTTTATTAATTCTATTGTAAGCAATTAAATTAATTATCTTAATGACAAATAACTAGGTTTAGGAAAATGTTAAAACCTAATCAATTACAAATGAGTTAAATTAATAATATTCTTTGCTTGAATCATTCACCTGTGTGTAAAGGCTCTAATTCTGAATTTTAACTGACACCATTGAGATGCATTTTCTTAGTAAGGAATAGGAAAGTTAGGGAAGGTAGAATAAGTGAGAATACTATTAGTTTATTTTGCATGACTCTTCTCTGAAAAACACTAGAGTTATCCATCCCCTCTATCTTCGGGGGCTTGGTTCCAGACCCTTGCAGGTTCCAAGATCTGCAGACACTCAAGTCCATTATATAAAATGACCTAGTATTTGCATATAAACTACACAAATCTTTCTGTACACTTTGTCATATTTAGATTACTTATAATACCTAATAAATTGCAAATGTTATGTAAATAGATGTTATACTGTTTTTTAAATTGTATGATTTTTATTGTACTGTTATTTATTTCAATTTTTAAAACTACTTACTGTTAGTTGAATTTGTGGATGTGGAGGACTAACTGTATTTACATCCATGGAGCTCCATTTTATTCTATTTTATTTCTGATATAGTTAGGGATCAAAGGTTTATACACAAGCAGCAGACGTAACATGTGACTCACTAAGTCACTGTAGTTTCTCAAACTCAAAATATAACAGTGTCAATGTGTTGCCAAATTATTCCAATTAAAAATGAAAAACACAGCTGCTTTTTTGCAAACTTCTGTCTGGAATCTTTATCTCTGGAACAATAACTTCCAAACTTCAATTTAGTTAAAGTTTGCTATCAATAAATGATGTTTTCCTCTGAGCAAATATGTGGCATTTTTTGCATAAATATTAAAATTAAAAATTACCGATGCATTATTTAAATTCTGGTGATCAGTAATATATACAATGTATTTCCTTTTTTTAGGTTTATATTACTAAGTTATTTTCAGTAATTATTCTTTCTTCTCTTTGTGTCTCTATTAGTTGATAAACAATAGAGATGAAAAATATTCACTCACACACCAACACGATAAAATGGGATTAAATTATTCTGTTAAAATGACCCATGAACAATTTAGTGATGACTACACAAAATATGATTTGAAAATTAAGAAAAACACAATATCAAAGTTTTCTCCTTATTGAAGGATTTCTGGTAGTGGATTAATTCACAAGTTATATACTCATATAACACTGAGATAGCAGAGAGAGCCAATATAGTAAAACTAAATAAATGTTATCCTCTGATATAAACCTAAAGTAGAGAAATGCAGCATGACTATCTAGTGATTAGCTTTCAGTTTTGGACCTGGTTTTATAGTAACATTGTGTTTCCAAACTTAGACTGTTTTGGTGACTTCTTACCTACACAAAAAAATTACCAGAAACGATTTATAACTAAATGAACTCAAGATGGAAAGTCAGTAATTTGCACGAAAGTGATAATAACAGATGATTCATTTTATTATAGTTCCTAGGGCATAATTGACATTGTTAATAAAAATAAAATACAACAAAATCATTGGATAAAAAAATGTTAATTTTTCCTTATATGAGTATGCAGTGCAAACTATAACCAAGAAATAGTTAATATAAGACACTAATAGATTTTCTGAGACAGAAACCTCATCAGAAAAAATTATTATATATTATTATTATACAGAAAAAATATTGGAGGTAATACACCAAAAATGAAAAGTTGGCAATTTTATATTTCCATAGATATGAATATTCTGATGACTTTACAATTTTTTTGCAAAAGAATCTTTCAAAAACGGGAAATTAACATCTCAGCATTATGACTATAGTTTAAATAGTTTAAATTACTTTGAACTACTATTGGCTTAATTTTTCTTGCTTCCAAGGTATTGAAAATGTTTTAAAGAAAATTCAACACCTACACTTATAAATATGTTTTTCTATTTAAAAAACCAAAGAATTATTTGGCAGGCTAGATAATCTTCAAGCAAAAAACAGTATTTTTAAATGTGCTCTCAGGAAACCTAAGAGCTTTATTTTTGGCAATACGAGTCAACATGCTGTCAGTTACCTCCTCCAAGATGCAATTACAGTCAGCACTAAATAATTTTGAACTTCCGGCAAGAGACTATATTCAAAAAGGTTTCCACAGACCTATGAGCAAATTCACATCCTCTAAAAGAACTACCAGAGCAAAACCTCACTTAAGCTATTTTCTGTCAGTTAGACCATGGTGAAAAAGTTAGGTTAACGCCTGGTTTTGATTACTGAATATTACCTTCATGAAGAAAAACATTAAGGTTAGTTTTCCCTTTTTAAATTGCCAAGAATTTTTTTGTCACCAATTTTAATTTTTTTGAGATGTGAAAGCAAGTTTGTTGTTGCTTTTACCAGAATTATCTGTCTTACTCTTAGTATATGAACTTGAATTTGACAGCATCTACCTAGTTCCCAGATGCTTAAAGAATATTAATATATGCATTCTCTAAACATCACAAAAAAGTTATAAGATGACTAATAATATTCTGTAGTACATTTATGGAAACTAAAACAAGGACATAAAAATTGATTCATCAAATATCTTAAAGAATTTCAGTGGTATAAAATGATAAATCAACCAGTGTTTTCTGCTAAATCCCCAAATGCAATTGTCATTGTCAAACTAGAAAAATAAAATGTACTGGGGAAAATTGTTTCAATAGATGTTTAAGAATGTAATTTATGACTATAGTTTTATTGTAAAGACTGTTACTTAGATCTCTTTTCTGAGTGATGGGCACATCAAATAATGAAGAAGCACTTTTACACCATCAAATGATGGACTATTGTTAATATATTGCTTAAACATGAAAGTTTTAAAGATTGAGCTACATTTTTAAAAAGTTGAGAATATATGAATTGGATGTACTGTAGATAAAAATCTTGATGTTTTAACATTATTCTGTCTTTCAAAAGAATAATTTTATTGTCCAAGTAAGTAAGAGTATCTTTCTCCATTGCTTACCTAGTCATTCGAAGGCCAGCACATTAAGTCACTGCTTAGCCATGAGTAGCTTAGCCATACTAGAAAACGGAAAGTGTTATTTAAATTCAAGTTTTTGTCTACTTGAAACAGAGAAAACATTCTGCAATGGGCATGATGGGAATCAGAAAAAAAAAAAGGCTACGAATTTTATCCACTGATAAATGATTCATCTAAATTCCTAAACAAGAATATGTATTTCATCAGGATGTCAAATATTATGTAATATTAGTTCTTCCCTCTAAACACAATGTTTATACAAGTCAAAAAATACCATCCCATTGATGGATGTTGTGTAAGAATGTTTGACTTTAACTCCATATATGTTTATTCTTTTTCACAGTACTTCATGCTTTACATTAACTGAATCGATTTATTTATTTTAATATGTTTATATTGAGCCACTGCTATATGTCAGCCCCTGTGGGAATTCAGAGTTCATTAAAGTATGACCAACTCAAGAAGCTTGTCTGCAAATAATGAACTTACTATAAGCTAGTCATACCTGAACACGGTAATTTGAAGCTTAGATATTCTGCTTAAAATTTTTAATATATAAAGCTAAAATATCATCATAGTATCAACATAGTCATATTTTGCTTTTTGAAAAATTTGTAAAATTTTGTTTGATTTATAACCTTATTAGTATTTTTGTTCTTTTTGAGGACTTATAATCCCAGCCATTTAGGAGGGTGAAGGAGAAGAATTTCTTGAGGCCAGGAGTTTGAGACCAACCTGGGCAACAAAGCCAGACCCCTATGGCTATAGTTCTGGTTTCTCCTGCTCAGGAGGTTGAGACCGGAGGATCATGTGTGCCTAGGAGTTCGAGATTACAGTGAACTATGATCATGCCAGAAAAAGGCCCAGATTTTATTTTTAAAAATTCCTTTTTGGGTCCCTTAAATTAGAACATATAATATGCTCTTAAAGAACAAGGAAGACTGAATATAAATTTTTATCCTTATTTCACATACAAGATATTTTACAGAAAAAGAAATGTTCGGAGGTATTGCAAAAGTGCAAAAAAAAAAAGTTCTGCCATATTAGTAATCTGGGAAAAGCAAATTTCAGCCATAACGAAATGACATTTTACACCCAACAGTTTGAAAAAAAAAAAAGAAAGAAAGGAAGGAAGTTCTGATAATACATGTTCACTAGAGTATGGAGCAACAGGAACTATCACATATCTAGTGGGAGAGTAAATTAATACAGTACTCTGAAAAATGCATTTAGCATTACAATGTGGAGTAGAGTATGTTCAAATTCAAGACTCAGAAGCTCTTTCTAGGTAAATTTCTTAGAGAACTCTGGAATATGTGTACCAGGAGACTTATAAAATATATTATGAAATTGTTGGACCCTAAATTAAAAAACCCCAGAGGACCATAAGACCATAAACATGGAAATAGTCTGCTACACACACCAATATGAATAAATATCTAAAACACCTAACTGAAAGTCAAGGGCAAAATGAAACTACTTACAGCATCATTCCATATATACACACTAAAAATAAGCAAACTAAACAGTAAGGGCATATGTAGCAAAAGTAAAGTGAAAATTGAGAAAAGCAGAATTTGAGTTCAGGTTATACTTGAGTTGCAGGGAGATAATACTAACATATAGAATTCCAAAATTAATAATATCCTATTTTTTAGCATGTTGTTGAATTCAGTTTATTTTATTATTATTTTTACCTTCATGTATCATTCATGTTCCTTGGTTTGAGCTAACTGCTTTTAATATGTATTAATTTATTACAACGAACCCATACAGTAAGTACAACTATTATTTTATTTTTACTTATGAGTAACTGAAGCACAAAGAGTTAATGCAACTTGATTAAAGTCACTCTGCTTATAAGATATGAGCTAGTGGCAACCCTCTCGGGTCCCCTCCCACTGTGGGAGCTTTTCTGTCCTCTCAATAAATTCTACTTTCTCACTTAAAAAAAAATGAACTGGAATTTAAACAGATAGTCCAGAACCTGAGGGAAACCTTATCACCATTAAAATTTTCTAATTCCCTGCATTAAAACAATGTAAACAATAAAAGAAAGAAATAATTAACATGTATTCTGATGACTCTTCAAATAATATTTAAACAAAATGATAATACTTAAATAGACTTGTTACAGTGAAATGTTCAAAAATTTAGACTATTAGACACATAATTAGTTTAACTACTTGTGCGTGATTTATGCCACTTAGCTTGTCTTGTAAATTTATCCATGTTGTTGCAAAAAACAGGATGTGGTTCTTTTTTATGACTGAATAATATTCCATAGACCCCACATTTTCTTTACCAACTTATCTTTTGATACCATTCAGGCTGATTCCATATCTTGGCTGTGAATAGTGCTGTTTTGAATTACATTGGTGCAAAAAAATGTGGTTTGTGAATTACATGTACACTTATGCTTTTTTACTACCTGTTTTTAGTTTTTTGGTGTATATGCCCAGGAGTGGAAATGTAGGGTCACATAGTAATTTCGCTTAACTTCAAAGGTATCAACAATCTGTTTTCTGCAAGAGCTGAACAATTTTACATTCCACTAGAGATGTATGGGGACTTTAATTTCCTCACATCCTCATCACACTTGTTTTCTTAAAATTATTATTGTAGTATCTCCTGAAATTTTTCTCTCTTTAAATCACAGTTGTTGAAGTTCAAATTGCCTTCAAGGACAAAACGAACTACAAGGAAAAAAAAAATCAAAGTAACACAAACCACATTTTTTTGCACCAATACCTCCAAATCTGCTTCTACAACGACATCCCAAAATTCACATTTTGATAAGTATACATGAATAGGTAAACATACACAGTATCAAAATCTTGTCTTTTCTCTTTGAATATGATTAGCCATATGCTATACATAATATAATAAGAAATGCAAAGGCTTCAAAGTTACAAAAAGTATTTATGTACCCTGATGGGATATGTACCTGGTGGTGCTTATAACAAAGATCAAGGAGGTTTAATTAACAACTCTTTGACTATATCAAAGATAAATATACTTTCTCAGTTAAAACGTGGATGAGGCACTTAATGAGTCAGAGCTTACACTTACAGAACTTAAATTGCACACATGGTGATGAGTAACTTTCCCATCATAGTAAACTCGCTCAACAGGCTAAAACAGAATAAAAAACTATAGAAAATAGAGAGAAAAGGGAGATTTACCTACTGTGGCCAGGCTGATCGGAAAATATGTCTCAGTTCTTTGAGTTCTATATAAAATGTCAGTGAACATAATGTCCCCACATTTCAGGGACTTTAAGCAGGTAAATAAAATAGAAACACAAACAAAATGGTTAAAAATTATCTGAATAAACTCAAATAGAGGTTAATTAATCTATTAAACCCTTCTCTTTTGGGGACCCCCAAGTCCTACTGAAGTTCGTTAATTGTCCGCATTAACAAAAGGACAGTGGTATCTTATTCATTACAGAAATGCTCCATCTTTAATATGAGCTTCAAAATGATTTTAGAAGATCTTCTAGAAGATTAAAAACTGCTTAAGATAACTGGAAGTAAACACACACCAACACAGTAGACAAAACATATTGTATTCCTACTCTGTGCTGATTACTATTTGAGGCATGTATATCTCTTTTATTTTTATCTTCATACTTATCCACTGAATAGGTGATATCATTATCCCAATTTTACAGTTAGAGGAAACAACCCCCAGTAAAGTTAAATGGCTTGTACAAAATTACACAACTTTTTTTTCAAATTTATTTATTTATTTATTTATTTATTTATTATTTTTAAGATGTGGGGTACAATTCAGGGTTAGATATACAAACTTTGGTTATGCAGGTACCTTTATTGATGAGGTATGCCCCTCCTTTCCCTAGCAGTTTCCCTCAATCAACTGCCAATCCCACACCCATCCCCTGACAGTTTCCCACTGCTGTCAAGCCCTTTCTTATAGTATTATGATAATTGTTCAAGGTCCATTTATGAGTGAGAATGTATGGTACTCTGTTCTTTGTTTCTGTGATAGATCACTGCGTATGATCAACTCTAAATCCATACAAGTTGCTGCGAAGTCCATACGTTTGTCCTTCTTTTTGGCTGCATAATATTCCATTGTGTATATGTACCACTTTCTTTTTAATCCAGTCCAGCTTCGATGGGCAACATGGTTGGTTCCATGTCTTTGCTATTGTGAATAGAGCTGCAACAAACATACGTGTGCAGGTGTCTTTTTCATAATCACACATCTTGTAAGAGACGCCAGATTTCAAATCCAGTCCATATGACTCCAGCAGCCACATCAATATCATCTGAGAAGTTAAAAAGTTACACCCCCGCTACCGTGACCATCATTCCCTATTTTATTTTTAAACAAAGGAAAATCTATTATTTATTTTGATTATAAAGCAATATTTTATTAGTATAAAAAATAAGATCTAAAGAAATAAAGAAAATGAAATAACTTATAATGCAATCACACAAAGATAACATTTTAGAATGTAGTGTTACATTACTGTTTTTCTTAAGGATTTATACACATAAAGAAAACAGAAGGGAGTAGAGAAAGAGACAGAGACAAAGACAGAGAGGTGAAGAGATGGCTTGGCACATATTAAGATACCTGGTGTTATTAGCTCTTTTTTTAATTTTTAATTTTAGTTTTCACTTTATTTTATTATAAAAATGTGGAATACAAGTTCTCACCTGTCCTGGTTTAGGATCAGGTACCCTTAGTGATATTACCTGCCCATCCCTCTCCTCTGGCAGTGTCCTGCTACTGCTGATCCCTCTCTTTTAATATTGTGATACATTTTCAGGACCCACTTATGAGTGAGAACATATGGTTTTCGGTTCTTTGTTTCTGTGATAGATCACTGAGTATGACGGATTCTAAATCCATCCAGTTTGCTGTGAAGTCCATAATTCTGTACTTCTTTATGGCTGTGTAATACTCCATCTTTTTATTATAATCATTATTATGAATCCATGTAGCTGTAGCTTATCATCCTTATTGTCATAAAATAATCTGGCATAAGCATATACCACCCTTTATTTATCAATTCTGCTTTAGATGGACATTTGAGTTGTTTCTAGGTCAGGGCTTTTGCAAACAATACTGCCATAAACATCAGTTTACATGATACACATATTCAATACTGGTTCTTCAGAGGTTGGAGAAGAGCCTTGTTCATAGCATTCAACAAAATTGTAACGTAACCTTTATTACTAGGACCAATTTTAAGCAACCACTGGTCCAAGAGTTGGATTGCAAAATCTGTAAAAATTTAACAACAGGCTCTCGTGAGCCAGAACTGGCAGACTTGAGCACACTCAACTTGAGTGTATATACTTTGAATGGAATTGCTGAATTATGGAGTATGTACATAAACAACTCTAGCTGATACTACCAAATAATTTTCCGTGGGAGGACTTACTACATAAGCAAATTGCATGCAGATGAGGGTTGGACTTCTAGCGAGCCCATACTCCCCTTAGTATTAGACCTTGTACCAAATGTGTGATTCTGTGTCCTCATTCTTTTTCCCTCCCACCCTCCTTTAACGATATCCAGTGTCTATTTTTCCCATCTTTGTGTCTGTGTGTCCAATGACCACATCCTGCTTATGAGTGAGAAATGAAGTATTCAGTGTTCATTGTTTCTTTATTTAGTGCATTTGTTTATTTCATTTAGTATCGTGGTCTCCAGCTGCATCCATGCTGCTGCAAAGAACATGATTTTGTTCTTCTTTATGACTCTGTAGTATTCTGTTGTCTATATATAGCATATTTCCTTTATTCAATTCACTGTCAATGGGCAGCTGGGTTAGTCTCATGTTTTTGCTATTGTGAATAATGCTGAAATACACATACATGTATAGGCGTCTTTTTGATAGAGTGATTTATATTCTTCTGGGTATATTCTCAGAAGTAGGATTGCTGGTTCATATGGTATCTCAAATTTTAGTTTTTTGATAAAACACCACACTGGTTTTCACAAAGGTTGAACTAGCTTACATTCCACCAACAGCGTAGCAGGTTTTCCTTTTCTCTGTAGCCTCGCCAGCACCTGTTGTTTTTTGACTTTTTGATGATAGCCATCCTGACTGGTGTGTATCTTATTTTTTTTTATTTGCATTTCTCTGATGATTATTGAAGTTGGGCATTTTTTCATGTTTGTTGGCTATTTGTATGTCTTCCTTTGGGAAGTGTTTGTTCATATCCTTTGCCCACTTTTTCATGTTTTTGTTTTTTGTTTTGTTTTGCTTTGTTTTTTCCCTGTCAATTTATTTGGCTTCCTTGTAGATCCTGGATGTTAAGCCTTTGTTAGATACATAACTTGCAAATATTTTTTTCCTATTCTGTGGGTTGTCTCTTTACACTGTTGATGGTTTATTTTGCTGTGCAAACACGTTTTAGTTTGATAAGGTCCCATCTGTCAATTTTAGATTTTGTTGCATTTGCTTTTGAAAACTTGGCTATGAATTTCTTGCCTACTCCAATGTCCAGGAGTGTGTTCCTTAAGTTTTCTTCTAAGATTCTTATACTTTTGAGGTTTCACATTTAAGTCCTTGATCCATTTTGAGTTAAGTTTTGTATATGGTTGCAGATAGGGGATCAGTTTTATTTTCCTACATGTGGTTATCCAGGTTTCCCAGCACAATTTGCTAAAAGTGATTTTCTTTCTCAATGTCTGTTTTTGTCAACTTTGTTGAAAATGAGTTGATGGAAGATCTGAGGTTTTATTTCTGAATTCTCTGTCCTTTTCCATTGGTCATAGATATTTTTAGCTACATCAATGTTTTATGAGTTGAAATTTCTTCACCAAGACTCTCTTAAGGTGGTCTTTTGATGAACAATCTAAATATAGGCAAATTTATTCATCATAACTTATTGGTTAGCATTTTTATTTTGTTTGACATTTTGCTTATCTTAGGTCATGATAATATTATCCTGTATTGTCTGCTAGATTCATTATTGTTTTGGCTTTTGTATTTGTTATTTATTGTTTACATAATTTTTTTGTGTTACATGAGGTAGGAGCTAAATTTTATTTTTATTTCTATGGATAGAAAATGTACCAGAATGATTTATTGAAAGATACTTTCTTTTCTCAGCTTTGGAGTAGCACTCTTTTTATAAATGAAGACTCCACATATGCTCAGGTCTTTTTCTGGAATCTCTATTTTATTCCACTGCTCTATTTGACTATCTCTACAGGAATATCACACTATTTAGAGTAACATTATAAAACACTCTGAATAGAACAAGCTCACTCTGTTCTTTTCCAAGAATATTATGACTTCTTTAAAAAATAGATATATTGAAGTATAATTTCATTACAACACACTACTCATATTTAAAGTGTTGATTTGATAAGATTGGCATACATAAGCACCAATAAAAGCATAACAAAAAATCAAGGTAAAGAATATTTCCATCACGACAAGAGAGTTTATTTGTGTCCATTTGTAATCTCTCTACCCATTCTCTCTGTGAACCCTCCATCTCCAGGCAACAAGTAATCTGTGTTCAGTGAGTGTAAATTAATTTGCATTTCCTAGAATTTACACAAACAAAATAATATAGTATGTATTCTCTTTTGCCTGGCTTTGTTTAATCAGTGCAATTATTCTGAGATTCAATGTGCAAATGGCTATTCCTTTATATTTCTCAATCTCATATTTTTGTGTGGGTATTTCACAATTTGCTATTCATTCATTTGTTGATTAACATTTTTGTTGTTTATAATATTTGCCTATTACAACAAAAGCTGCTGTAAACATTTAAGAGCTAGTTTTTATAAGGCCATATCCATTAATTTCCCTTGACTAAATACAAGTAGTGAAATGATAGTAAAATAAGATGAAGATATGTTATTTGCAAAAGTCTGTCAAATTTGTACCAAAATGCTTATACTATTTCATATACCCATAAAAAAATTAAAAAGAGTTCCAGTTGCTCCACATCATCAGCTATGTTTGATATGGTTAGTCTTCTTTAAACATTCACATTGGTTGTTAGTGGTATCACATTGTGGTATTAGTTTGCATTTTACAAATGACTAATGATGTTGAGTATCTTCTCATTGGCTTGTATGCCATTCATGAAGCTACTTTGGTGAAATGTCTGCTCAAATTTTTCATGCATTTCTTAAATGGAATTGATCATTCTTATATTGATGTTTTAAGATTTTGAAAATATATAATCTTTATACAAATTCTTTATCAGGATATATAATTTACACATATTTTCTTCTGGTCTGTGGCTTGTCTTTCCATTCTTGTAACAGTTTTTTTTTGAAAAATAGAAGTTCTTGACTTTGGTGAAGTCTAATTTATCAATTTTTTCATTAATGGATCATGCCTTCAGTGTCTAAGAAATCTTTGCCTGACCCAAGTTCATGAATATTTTCTCCAGTGTTTTCTTCAATATGCTTCATAATTTTTATTGTAAATGTAGACCTGTGATATATTTTAGCTATTTTTTTATGTAATATTAAGTATATATAAACTATTCACTTTTTTCCCAGTCAGATTGTATTTTTCCACCAACTGTCTTTGAACCTTTAGGAAAAAATCAATTAATATTTTATGATTCTAGATTCTTGTTTCATCTCAGTTGACTTGTCTATCTTGATACCGTTTGTCTTGACTACTATATAGCTTTCTACTAATAATTTAAATCAGGTAGAGTAAATGCTCCAAAATTTTCTTTGTCTAATTGTTTTGTATTCTACATCTTTTGCTTTTCCGCATCAATTTTGGAATCAGCATATTAATTCAAACAAACAGTCTTGCTTTGATTTGATTTGGATTTCATTAAATCTATAGTTTATTTGGGAAGACTTGGCAGCTTTAAAACATTAATTTTCTGACCCATGAACTTGCTGTATCTCTTCATTTATTTAGGTATTTCTTTAGATATCTGTAGAATATATAATTATGTCACTGTCCATCTTAATAACGATAACTCGAGTTTTCTCTTTGTTTCCTCCTGATTAGTCTGGCTAGAGGTTTATTAATTGCACTGGTCTTCTCCAAAAAAAGACCATTTTGCTTTGCTGGTATTATGTATGGTTTTATTCTATTTTATAGATCATTAATTTCCATTCATATCTTTATCAAATCCTTTTTCTGTTTATATTTTATCTGGCAGCTTCTTCAACTAGTTTCTTCAGGTGGGTCAGCTGGTGATGGAATTGAAACAATTCCTGGTTTTTAATACAGGGATTAAGTGCCATAAATTTTACTTTTACTGCTGTTTTACCTGTATACCAAAAATCAACATTTTTGAGTTTCTTTATTCAGTCCTAAATACTTTCTATTTTTAAACATTTTTCTCTTTAGTCCATAGATTATTTACAAATGTATTGTTTGTTTCCAATACTTCTAAATTTTCTAGGTATGTTTCTATTATGATTCCTAATTTTATTCCATTTTATCACTGTACAATTTTACATGCTATTTTTGTACAACTCAAATCATTTAAAAGTTACTTCAATTTTACTGCCCAAATCATGGCCTATCTATCTTGGTAACTATATAATTTATATATTATGACACTATTCTCTGGAGTGTTCTCTCCATGAATCTCTTTATCCACAAGCAAGTCTTTACCTTTCCATAACTTGTTTCTCTTCTATTATTTTATTCTACACATTTGTTTTATGTAGTTAATAATACAATGAGCTGTGAGTTCCATTGTTTGCAGTTAACAATAAGAGAATTTACCAAAATAAGTGCATATAAATTTTTCTATAATTTCAAGATACACAGTATTTACCATATGTATAAGTTATGTTTAAGTTAATCATTCATTTGCATAAAGTACTTCCTGGAACAAAATGCAACAATAAGTATTAGTAAACAGATATAACATTTAATTTTTACCTCATAAACTGCATTAAAACATTTGCCAATGTGACATTATCACAGTTATCTTTGTGCAATAAACTTTTTCATCATTCTTGATTTTTACTTATATATGAATGAAAATAAATGAATTTTTGAGATGAAAGGGTAATTTTATAGATTTCCATACACATTCTCAAATTAATTTCCAGAAAGTGTGTACTATTTTGCACTCGTAAAGAAGATATAAAAATACTTCTCTGTCACCATCCCTCATAAACAGTAAATATTATTTCCTCAGATTGTGTTATTTTATAAACAGCAAATATAGGACTGTTACATGTGCTTCTCTTATTATTCATGATCATAAATAATTTTTGTATATGGTTTAGGAGTCGTCTGTGAAAATTTTGTTTCAAATTCCTTCTCTTTTATTCTATTAAGGTAAATCTGTTGATTGATTGTATTGGCTTACAAAAAAGTGGAAAATAAAAGATGACACACTGAGAAAATATTAGTACTTACAAATCCATAAGACAAATATTAATGACCTTTTGCTGTCCCAGACTGTTCTTAGCTCTATTTGCCTAAAAGAGCACAGTAGGAAAATTATAATTTTCTCATTTTTTGCAGTTTTATTTTTCTACAACAGACAGCCAGTTATCAAGAGGAAAAAGGCTAAAGGAAGGCAGTCATGCAACAAGAAAATCCTGTCACCATGATGCCCGTCTCCATTTTGATTACTTTTTCTTCTTTTGGTATCAAAACCTTTACCCCCTCCCCCATTTTGGTATTCATATTTTCCTGTCTCAAATATCCATATTGTCTTTTTATTATTCTATTTCTTTGAATTTAAGGGTGTTTTCTTGCCTTTCCTGATGACCTTGCTAAAAAGTCTAGGTACTGCTAAAGGTTCTTTATAGTCATATAATGTGTAAATAGTGTCTTTTAGAAAAAGCATTGAACAGTTATCTAAGCAATGGGTACTCACTGCCCTTCCATCTGGAATGTGCTACATTGAGAGTTTGCTCATTAAGGACAGATTTCAAAAATAGTCAGAGACACTGACTATAAGGCTTTGATTTTTGGCCACTGTTTAAAACCTCTAATGGCCTTTCAGTACACAGTCTCAATGATATTGCTTATTATTTATACAACACATCATTTATGTACCCTTATGAACCAGGAATTTTTATAGGTATTGTTGTAGGACAGTGAGAAGAGACAAAACCCTTACCTCAAGAAGTTTACATGTTAGTGCATACTTTTCTGGATAGATGGCATCTTGCTGGACCTTACTTTCAAATATTCCAAAAGCTGATATCACGTAACAGATGTCCAAGGGACCTCCACAGCTAACTTTGTGTAGTTCATGTGGCCTATATCAAAATAAATATTCTAAATACCCCTTTCTCATGGAATGGTAGCACACCAATAGTTTAAATTTAATTTGGTATCTTTAGATTAAAGATGGCTAAGAAATAGTTTTAGTGCCTCATTTGACAATTATTTATGCATATAGTCTTTTTATCACATAGCCATGATGAAGTCACAGTATCATATGTGAGGAAAAATTACATGAAATTAAAATGCTATTATAAGATATAAGCCAATATTTACTGTACACTTACCATGTACCCAGCATTTTCTAACCCATGTGAGAAAAGCAAAATACAGACATTTTAGTATCTTGCTCAAGATGACGGTGATCAGTCAGAGGAATGGAGAGTAAGAAAGAACTCACATCAGGGTCTACACTTTAACCACTATGCTATGATTTCAGATGCTGGCTTAAGATCATTCAAGGGTATGCTCTCAGATCAGTTTAAATTAAGCCAAAATCACAAACCATTTATATCTCATCCAACATTAAAATAATTGATCAATGCTGTTTTAGGGTTATCAAGAAGAGATGTAACTAAGTGAAAGATGTAAAAATGTGTCTGTATGTGTGTGTGTGTTTTACCAAAAAGAATGTTTTGATATTTTGTATATTGATCTGTTTTAAGATTTATCTAAATATCCTTATAAGAACAGTACTCTATGTATGTTTTTTAACTTTAAGATAGTATTCTTCATTGGAAGTCATTTCCTAGAAAAGCTAAACACCACTAGATTTTTAGAGCTATCTATAACTACCTTGGCCTTTGGAGACAAAACCACAAACTATGTATGTAACCTTTGGTCCCAGAGAATCGACTGCCAGTGTCGACTTGTTCTAGCTGGAACCAGAGGAAGTTTCTTTGTGAAAAGAGGTCTGTGAGACAAATAGAAGAACAGTGGCCCACCGAAGGGACGATTGTTATTTAAGAAGCAGTCAACAAACATTCATAAAGTGTTTTCTTTGTGCATATTGAAGGTAGTAAGTACTTGGCCCTCTAAGATAATACTGGAAATTCACGTGGCTGCTCCGTTTCATTCTGCTGCAATTCACTCTTCCTAACCTGGCCCCCTTTCCATTTTTGTGTTTTGTCTTTCCACAAATTAAATGTCTTTTCATAGTAAAAAGATGAGCTTCGGAACTTCCAGTAAAAAATAGAATTGCCATGTGGAGGAGGCTACATTACACACACGGATTTCTGTCTGAAGAAATCACTGATTCCCACTGGTTCGGTTTATAGACATCTAATTCTTATTATTCCTTTTTTACGTATTTGTTTGTATGTTTGTTTGTTTGGGGTTCAGAGGGTACAAGTGCAGGCTTGTTACATGGACCATATTGCATACCGGTAGGGATTGGTCCTCAGGTTACATGGACCATATTGCGTGGTAGGCATTGGTCCTCAGGTGGCCCATTCCCCAGTAGTGAACGTTGTATTCAATAGGTAACTTCTGAGCACTACCTCACCCCCTTTCTTCTTCCTCTTTTTTAGTGTTTCCAGTGTCTATAACTTTCATCTTTGTAACTATTTAGCTATCACATATAAGTGAGTACCTGTGGTGTTTGGTTTCCTGTTTCTGAGTTAGTTCACTTGAGATGATAATCTAGAGCTCCACCCATGCTGCTGCAAAAGATATGATTTTATTCTTTTATGACTGCATAGTATTCCATGGTATATGGTTACCATCTTCTCTTTATCTAGTCAATTTGTGATGGACACTTAGGTAGGTTCTATGACTTTGCTATTGTGAGTAGTGGTGCAGTGAGCATGAGAATAGGTATCTTTTTTATATAATGATTTATTTTCCTTTGGGTGGATAGTCAGTCAGTAGGGGGATTACTGGGTCCAATGGTAATCCAATTTTTAATTCTTTGAGAAATCTCTGTACTGATTTCCATAAGAGTTTAACTAGTTTACAATTCCAGCAATAGTGTAAGAATTTTTCCTTTTTTTTTTTTTGCAGCTGCACCAACATCTGTTTTTTTGACTTTTTAATAATAACTCTTCTTACTTGTGTAAGATGACATCACATTGTGCTTTCAGTTCACATTCCTCTGATGATTAATGATGTTGAACATTTCTTATGTTTGTTGGCCACTTGTGTGTCTGCTTTTGGTGTCTATTCTTTCTTTTAAACACGTTAGCCTAAGCTTCGACATACATGAAGCTTTAAGCTCAACAATTTTGTTAAATAAACGACTCATTTAAAGAACTAACTGAAAACAAAAGGATACTCAAAGAAAAAGACACAGAAAGGGCAACCTAAATCTGGAACATATGCTTGTATTATGCATTTCGCTCATTTTCAGTCTATTGTTTACTGCATGGCTTCCTCCTACCACACCCCTAGTTCCACTAGATAAAGGCTCCATTTATCCTCTACCTTCCACAAGTCTTTAGCATTAAAGTCTTAGGTTTCCATGCTTATAGTTCTCCACTGATTTCCTTATTTTCCTGGGGTAACTGATATTTAAAATTAGTCTTCCTTTCCTGATGTGCTCAAAACTCTAAGGTCTTCATAGGATAGATCATTATTAATGTAATACAGCAACCCAAGACTTATATAAAACACAGATACTCACAGTAACTGGAAGAGAGAGGGTGGTTAGTAGGAATCTTAAAAGTTAATGTTTTGTTTTGAGTTGGAGTCTCACTCTGTCACTCAGGCTGGATGGAGTGCAGTGACACACTCACTGCCCCCACAGCCTCGACCTGCTGGGCTCAGGCAATCTTCCACCTCAGCCATCCAACTAGCTGAAACCACAGGCATGCAGCCACCTCACCCGTCTAATTTTTTTTTAATGTATTGTAGAGTTGAGGTCTCTCAGGTTGCCCAGACTGGTCTTGAACCCCTGGACTCAGGCAATCCTCTAGCCTCTGCCTCCAAAAGAGGTGGCATTACTGGCGTGAGCCACCGCACCCAGCTTAAAGGATAATGTTTTTCTTTACCTTTTCCTGTCAATTTTTGGGTAACGTTTCATGTCATAAAGTGGTCTTCGGGAAAAATCAGCAAAGACAATTGACAGTTAAAATTTTTATCAATGTCTGATGATATTATGGTTTGGACAAAATAGAGCTTAAATGTGATATGGCAAGCCACTAATCAAGCACATTTAAATTATCGCTGAAAAAATGCATTTACCTGTAAAAAAAGATGGATGAGTAATTAAGTGTTCGGATAACTAGTTAAAGAAATCCTGGCAGCAGACAGCAGACACTCTTGCTGCTGTCCTGCCTGTTGTGCCCTTCACAATGTTATCTTCTCTTTAACAAATCTACCTTTATTAATTCAAATAAAAAACAATAAAAAAAGAAATCCCTGAGCCTGAATTAGTCTGATAGTACTGAAACATGGAGTGGAAGGTGTGGAAGGGTCCATAACTGGAGCCATGGAGCGCCACACACACTAAGTACTTGATCTGTTATAACCCCCTATTAACTAATGACAACCTAGTATATGGACTAAGAGGGACATGAAGCCCTATACCAATGACTCCTGGAAATTCTTGAAAGCAAAATCCAAAAATGTTACCAAAATCAAAAACAAAACATCTCTATGACAGTTATTGAAATTGCAGCACAGACTTTACACAAATTTTAATTGCTTTTTAGATGGGATTATGAACATTGTAATTGGTGAGAAGAACAAGCAATATTTAAATGTTCATAAGCATCTGAATAACTCTTTTGCATCTCAGACAGTGACAGCAATTTGGCTTAAGGGATATGAGAAGAAACAATTGGAGCTGAAGCAGCAGGGCTGAGGAACTCTTAACAATGAAAGAAGACAAAATGAAATTACCCTCAGAGCCCCTAGGGCAAGATCAAAGCTCCACTTTAGATCATTCCTTCCATCTAGTAATCTTAGAATGTAACAATATGAAAATGTGAATTGTGACTAGGAAACTGAGAACTATAGAGGATGATAAAAAAGAAAATACAAGCTGATCAATTTGGGGAAATAAAAAAGGGAGATGTAGGTTTTATTTTTGGTTTAAATGTAATTTTTCCTTTTTAAGCAATACTGAAGAGTGAATAAAAAGATAGTCCTAAATCAGTGGTAAAAACCAAAACCTATCTCTCCTACATAGTCATTGTCTAATTGTAAGAGACATGCAGAAGAATATAATAATTCCCATTTTGTTTCTCATTTGTGTATTCACTCCTAATCCCCTGACCCTCCTTCCAAGTGACCACTGACCTTTGAATCTTTTCCAGTTCTGCTTAAATTTTCCTTTCTATATCCAAACCACCTTACCTCAAATATGACCTTCCTTATTTGAAACCTTCACTTGTAACTCTTAGTGAGAGCTCTATTCACCATCACAGACCTTTATTTCCTAATTCCTGCCCAACTGTCCAAAGATTAGGTCCACAATTTAGAATCTGAGTCAGCACTTTCACCAAACTACATGAAACTCTTTCTTCTCATTAGTTTTTTCAAAAACAAAGGTTAAAATATCAATAACATGCCTCATGGCAAGAGACGATTATTTACTTCGAAATAAGTGGCTATTCTTATATTACTTTCAAAATGTATTATTCAGAATTAATGTTATATGTGGACATGTAGTCAATACCAAATTATAGAGTTACTCTTTGAATTCTAATTTTCTGTATTTCTGTGTGAGCATTTATCAAATTTGTTTCTGTGACTATAGAACACATAAGGGATTTGCAAAGATTTAATGCTTTTTCTTTTTCACACAAATCATCATTCTTCTTTTTTTTTATTCTTTTTATTTTAGAGCATAGTGTCAACAATAATTTATTTTGACCAAGTAAAAGAGTAGTATAGGAGGTCTCTGACTGCTTCATTTTCCAGTAAAATGAAACCACTTCATTCTCATTACACAGTCCAGGATTCCCTAATTAACATTTTCTTCACAGCAGTACTGGGCAGTATTCTGGTCCAAATATTAAGTACATGAAACTGCCTTGGGAATGATGGCCACCCAGATCCCCAGACATCACACCATATGATTTTGTGTCACATCTGCCTTGAATGGTTATAAGTCACAGGATTGGCATGGTCTTGTAACACTAATGTAAACAGCACCTTTTAATAAAAGTATAAACATAACTATGTTAGAATATTTAAAAATTGGTTTTGGTCATGTGTTCATGTGCTCTTAAATGACTTGTGGCTAAGTAATATGTTTTTTAAGATATTCAAATTTATAAATACCCAATTTGTATATTAAAACTAAAATATGTGCTGTATTTGTTGAGATCTTAGTATGTGCCCAGGCCTGTGCTGAGCAAAGTGACATACATTATCTTATCTATCCACATAAAAACACTATGAGTAAAGAGACAAAAAGATTAAACAACTTGTCCAAAGTTACACAGTTAGTGCAGAAGTCACTCTATTATATATCAAATGTGTCACCGAAGATGGGTGCTAGCTAGTGGGGACTGCAGTAAACTTTTATTGCCAAGACTTGCAACACACTAATCTGCATTTGACATGAAATTTTTAACGCCTCAGTGTTATGGTTTAAATGCCATGCCCCTTCAAAGTTCATATGCTGAAATTCTAACCCCCAACATGATGGTATTAGGAGTTAACGCTTTTGGAATGTAATTAGGTCATGAGGATGGAGTCCTCGTGTAATGGGATTGATGCCCTCATGAGAAGAAACACATAGGAGATCAACTCTACTTTTTACCATGTGAAGACGCAACCAGAAAAGAACTGTCTGCAAACCAGTTAAGAAGCCCTCATCAGATAGCATCTTCCAACAACTACTACTTGGACTTCCAGGCTTCCAGAACTGTGAGAATAAATGCGATTTAAGTCACCCTGTCCATGTATTTGATATAGCAGCCCAAACTGGCAAAGAGAGAATATCAGAGAAATGGAATTCTGAAGCCCATACTCTGATGGAAGGTGATAAGTTGACATATACTTCCCAGCTTTAAGCATCAGGGAGAGTCTTGTTCCCACAACTAGCCACATCTATAAGCAAGAATACAGTGATCTAGCCAAGTTCGGTGGCTCAGCCTGTAATCCCACGCTTTGGGAGGCCAAGGTGAGTGGATTGCCTGAACCCTTTGGTTCAAGACCCGCCTGGGCAACTTGGCGAGACCTCATCTCTACAATAAATCAAAAAATTAGCGTGGTAGCGCGCACCTGTAGTTCCAGCTACTTGGAAGGCTGAGGCGGAAGGATTGCTGGAGCCCAGCAGGTCGAGGCTGTGGTGGCCAGGAGCAGCCACTGCACTCCAGTCTGAGCGACAGAGTGAGACTCCAACTCAAAAAAAAAAAAAAGAATATAGTGATCTAACAGGCAATTGCAAATAATTTTGGCATTTCAGTGTCTTTATATTTCCCAATGTCATATGTGTGTGTTCATGTGAAATAAATATATTAAACAGACTAAATTATTTTATCCTAACCAATGTAATGCTATAATCAAGTTGTAGTTCATGTTTAATATGTACTCTCCTTTTTTCTATAAATGGGAGGACATCTTTAAAATAGGATATAATAACATATCCTAAAGACTTGAGATTTAATAAAAAAGAAATTTATAACAAACAAGAGACGCTTAGTTTCAGAAGATATTTTTAAAACTAGGACTATTTTTGAAATACCCATTTGATAGATATGTAACCCGAGACTAAGTTTTTCAGAAAACATCCCCACAGCTATAAAGGTGAATGTTGGCATTTGTCATCTCTGTTAAAAGCACTACTGATGGTGAATAAAACAGTGGCAATCTTTATAAGATAGTCTGTTATTAAATACTATTTTGTCATTCAAACTGAAGATAGTATAAGATTTCAAAGTAAAGAGAGGCTAATATGGAGAGATTAAGACTTGGACAAGCTCATAAGGCAAAAATAATTTGAATGAAGAAAGTAAAGGAGATCCTAAGTGTGCAAGGTCAACTGATCAAAGACAAGTTGCAAGAATATTGATTGACTTTATTAGGGCAACAATTTGTGCTGGAGAAATAAGACTGAAGAGTTATGTAAGATGTGCCTCACAGTAAGACTGAGGAGTTTGGAAGCCTACTAATTGATCTCAGAAAATTATACAAGAAGTAAATCGTTCATTTCTCCACTAGTCATAAATGACAGTCAAATTTTCTGTCTAGTTTCACAGTTTTATGACAATTACTACAGGCCTTTTTCCTCCTAATATTTTTTGCTTTTAAGCATTCCACCTTTGCCTTACTACTACATCTCTTTTTCTCTCCTTTATGCAGCACTTTTTCAAGGATACTTCTATTTATTAAAAACATGACATTTTAATTTTCTATAAAGAAAATCTAAGGTTTAAACAATTGCCTTTCCAGTTGAAATTCTAAAACAGTCCATTCAATTTGCAATCATTTAGAAACTAGTCAAGTGGCAAATAAATCAGGAGAAAATCAGAATGCTCAATTTTTTGCTAAAACAGGCACTTCTATAGTCAGAGCTATACATGGTAATTATTCAAATAATCTGCTCTGGAGCTCCAGAATTCTAAAAGAACTACTTCAAACAGAGCAGCTATACTTTATTTGTTTTATATTTTAGAACATTTTTTATTATTATTACTTTTTGAGTCGGAGTCTCACTCTGTCGCCCAGGCTGGAGTTCAGTGGCACAATTATTGTCTCCACAGTCTCTATCTGGTGGACTCAGGCAACCCTTCTGCCTCAGCTTTCCAAGAAGCTAGAACTATAGGCGTTTGCCACCATACTCAGCTAATTTTTTTTGATATGTTGTAGAGATGAGATCTCACCATGTTGCCCAGGTTGGTCTTGAACTCGCGGGCTCAGGCAATCCTTCTGCCTCTGCCTCCCAAAGTGCTGGGATTACAGCCATGAACCACCATACATAAATTAGAGATAATTTGGAAAAATAGTGTTAGTACTAGCACATTATTGTTCTGCCCTAGGTTCAATAATGCCTTCATTTAAGGTTTTGTTTGGGTTTTTTTGGCATCAATTTATGGAGTTTTCAATCTTACCTTTAGTCAAGGAGATCATGCTTAGGACCAACTAACAAAACAAGCTAGACTGCATACATTTGAAACCAATGGAAAAGAGAATAATTCTGCTTTGTTAAAAGAATAGAAAACAAACCTAAAAAGACAAATGACATGTTGGAGTCATGCTAAAGACATGAAATAATTACCAGGCAGCAAATAAATTTAACCATCAAATGAACACAATTCCTACTTTTGATATTAATCATGTGTGTAAAATTTCCAGCATAAACACTGAAAAATGGACACAAAATGTTATATTCTCAAAGTAATAGAGGAAAACATTGGAGTTAAAAGAAAAGAATAGCCAATCAAAAGAAGGCTGATGAAAAAATAAAAAGATTCAAATAGTAAGAAAAATAAAGAGAGAAAAATGAGGGAATAGAAAGAAATTCATTACCATTATTCTAAAAAAATGAATGTATCATATTCTTCAATGAAATGAAAGACTATTAAGCTGGATTCCTTCCTAATATGTGTTTTATAAAAAATATTTTAAATAATTTAAAAATATTATGCAATCAAATATTAAATTGCAATAGAAAATTTTTAAATGCACCAGCATTATTAGATATTTAACTATATTTATTTCAATAATTATAGACAGAGTAAATGGAAAAACAGAAGAAATATAAAATTTGAACTACACAGTTAACAAATATAATCTAATAGATACATGCAAAACCTTATACCAAAAAGTTTTTAAAATATATGTTTTTAAACACACAGGATAGTGAATAAATAGTAGTCACATTTTGGATCATACACAACAAACACTGGTATCATGTAAGCATGCTTTTATGTTTCATTTTTTCAAACACTAGTATCATATGAGACTTTTTAAACTTTATTTTATTATAAAGATGTGGAGTGCATGTTATTAAGAATGCAGTTAGCTTAGATAGCAATAATGAAAGTGTAAAAAACAAAACTATATATCTGAAATTTTACCAAAACATTCCAAGTAACTGAGAGGCTGAAGAAAGATTCATAATAAACATTACAAAATAACTTATAACTAAATAACAATAAAATATTGCATCTCAAAACTTATATTCATCTAAAACTGTACAAAGGAAAATTAGAACATTACAATATAGATTACATTGGAAAAGATAAAATTGAAAAATTAATGAGCTAACAATTTTATGTATCTAAAAAAGTTTATGGAAGTAACAGAGATTAACAATAACAAACATTGAATAAGATTATGACTATATATTAATAATCTAAAAGAAAATGATACATTTCTTGAAAAAAATATATATTGAAAAAACTAAGAAAACAAAAACCTGAATAATACCATAAAATTTAATGATGAAATTGAATGTCTATAACAGAGAAACTCTCACATATGTCCTTCAGCAGACACTTGTCCCTCAAAAATGTACATGGCATCATTGTTGATGGTAGCAAAAAATGGCCCATTAATGGAAAAATAGATATAAATGTTAGGACATATTGATGTATAGACTATATATATAGAAACAAAATCAAATGAACTGTGTCTTTCCTGGTCAACGCAGATGAATCTTATAAGTTAGACGTCGTGCAAGACAGCAACTCACAGACCTATCAATGCAATGTGATTCTATACATATCATGTTTAAACGGTATAATGCTAAATAACAATATTTTAGAAACTACATGCATTTGGTAAAACTCTAAAGAAAAACAATGAGCCAATAATACAAAATCTGTCCTGAGGGAGAGGGAAGGAAGGGGAAGAAGATTGCAGTTTAAATGTCATTGGTAACATTTTATTTTTTTATAAGCTGTTTGCATGAGCAACAGATGCATGGTGTGTGTGTTGATACTACTACTTAAAATATACACATATTTTAAAAATATTTTTGATATCCTCTTTATTGTATTAGGCCAACAAATTAAATTCATCACAGCTTCAAAGGCGATTGACATATTCACCCCCCTCCCTTTATTTGGCTAGACTCACCTCATTTTTAGCCTCGTAGAAGCCTCATCTTCTTCATAAAGACTTCTCTGACTGCCAGTTAAATAATTCCCACCAAAAACCCCAGACATCTTCACTGCAATGTTAGGAGTACTAAGCTTTTTTTTTTTTTCTTTTTTTAAAGATGTGAAATACAATTCAGGATAAGGTATACAAGTGGCCATGTAAAGGTAAAAATGGGTCTCCCTTTGGTCCCCACTTTGCCTGGTTTGAGATCAGGTACCCTTGTTGATGTATCTACCCTCCCACCCACCCCCAGCAGCATCCCACTCCTGCCAATCCCTACACCACCATTTGTTAAGCAGTCACCCAGAACCTGAGCCAAGTTAAGGGCTTTGGGAGAATTATCTCATGTTGATTCCTACAATTACTCTGCTATGTAGATGTAAAAACGTCACAACTTCATAGGTAAGATTAAGAGATTCGGACAATTTTGTTGACCTGCCCAGGATTATCCAGCTAGCCAGAAATGGAGCTGGAATTTAACCCAAATTTTATCTGTTTCCACATTTCCACACTTATGGCCAAAACCTCTTGCTCTAAAAAAACCCCCCTGTGTTAGCATAGGCTTTAAAAGTAAGCAAAACTGTTTGTATGTGAATTAGTGATTTCTGAAATAGAAAAACAGCAGATGTATAGACTAAATTAGATAGCTGTACTTAAACCTTTTAGCAGAAAAGCTATAAAAAGAAAACTAAGTTATAAAATATACCTATCAAATACCAATAGGGACTGCTACAAAATCATTTGCAGATGTACTTTTTACAAAATAATAATAATAATAATAGGCCGCTTTAGAAAGAAAAACACTAACTAGGTATATTTAAGAACAGTCAGAATTCGTTTTCTTAAAAATAGCTGATTTTATTTGATAAGTTGTATCTGAATAATACTGCAATTTGGGGGATTCCGGTCCCTATGACTAAAAGAGCATTTGCTCTAACATTGTAGTGCAGCTATTTTTACCCATTAAAATGTCTCTTGTCCTCTACTTGCTTTATCTAGCAAAATAAAACTAAACCATAGTAATCAAATGACTGACCACAGAGCAATATATTTTCACATTTGGTAAGCAGAACTGAATTTAAGTGAAATAAGTGAAATGTGTTCTGAGATCTACTTGTTTTCTCAGATGTCTTAAAAATGGATTGATTTGGGCCGGGCTCGGTGGCTCAGCCTATAATCCCAGCACTTTGGGAGGCCGAAGCGAGTGGATTGCCTGAAACTGCAGGTTCCAGACCAGTCTGGCAACTTGGTGAGACCTCGTCTCCATAATAAATAAAAAATTAGCCAGGCGTGGTAGCGCACGCCTGTAGTTCCGGCTACTTGGAAGACTAAAGCAGAAAAATCGCCAAAGCCCAGCAGGTCAACGCTGGGGTAGCTGTGAGTGTGCTACCGCACTCTAGCCTGGGCATTGGAGTGAGACTCCAACTCAGAAAAAAAAAGGATTGATTTGAAGGCTCTATTTCCTATTCCCTTCGTTTTTATCACTTACTAAAAATAAAATGTATGCATAAAATGAAGCTAATTAATTTATACAAAGCTGCAAGCCGTTCTTTAAGAAGAACTATGAATACTGAGATAAATAATGTCACACACCAGGTCTCAACTGAGGAAACTGATAGGATATAAGCTGTTAATAAATTAGAGTGTCGTTTATTAAAGATTGATCACAGGGATTTGTAGTAGATGTCTTAGTAGCATGAAGGAATGAGAGCATGTGTGCCCATAAGTTGTCAAGTGCAGAACATTCCCCAGAAGTATTGTTTCCTCAGATACTGGAGTCATCCATTTATGTTGTTTGTCCCAATTACTTCTATTAAGTAATCAATTTGGGAAAGTAAATCTAATGTGTATAGAGGTGAATGACTTGTAAATAGAAGGAGTAAATTCCAAATGAGATTCTCAATGATTGGGTGGAATCTGCTGACTTGGGCTTCTGGAAGAACAGTACTAATGATAACCCTGAAAACTGACATATATCATAACACATAGTATACACAATGTTTTCATAGGCATTATTTTATTTAGCCCTCATAAGCATTCTAAGGGATAAGCATAATCGTTAACTTTTCACAGAAGAGGACACAGGTTCAGAAACACAGCTTTGTCCAAGGCCTTATAACAAGAGGCAAAGCAAGGACTCAAAGATAAGTGTTGGAGTTTCAAGCTCATGGATCTCCTCAGTAACTCTAAATGTCATTCCTGACCAGAACACAGAAGAGATATTATACCTTTTCTTGTTGAGGTATAGAGTAGTCAGTGGAAGTTCCAGGATAGCTGAGAGAATAATCAGGTTTGTTAGGAAGAAACACTGGAACGGATACTAAGATGCATTAGCAGAAGCCAACATAGCTGAGCATACCAGTCCTGCATCAGACTTGATAGGAGCTGTAGACACATGCAAGAGACAGTCCAGCAGCAAATGTCATGGGACCGATGGATGGAGGATGCAGCAAGAGATGTAGTCATGATATTAGGGGATGTTTAACATGAGTCACTGAGTTATTGAAATGCATTTCTTGCTTAATGAAGAATATCTTTAGAGTGCTAATTTTCCTTGCATGTAATACATCTTTCTTCTGCTATGCTGTAGATCGGGACTTGAAGAACAGAAGTGGTATGAGCTTCCTGAATGATCTCATGAGCGCATCTTCTTCTATGTCCATGTGGATTTATGCTGAGAGAACTGAGACATTTGCAAAACGTTGTGACTTTGTGCCCTGCACATTTCGGAACTGAGCTACCCATAAATGTAAAATCAAAAAAATCACAGAACTCTTGGCTACTGAGAAATTATTTATTTTCATTGTGCTAGGGTTATGGATATAACATAGTTTTCACTTGAATTAACAATTGATATGTTCTTTATCACCCAGATTTTCTTTCAAGCTCATATGTATTAACACTTCCTTTTATTTCTCCTTGACTAGGCTCATAACAAATCCTTCAAGCAATGAAATAGCTTTCCTTGATAAATGTTCTCAGAAAGGCTTTAAGTAAATTTTACATTTTTCTGGGAAAAATACTTCGGACACTGTCTTCATATTCTCTTCTGCTTTCAGAAATCTCTTATTGAACCATTCAGTTTAATTATTGGTTATGTTAATATACATACATGTAAAATATATTCGTATTTTAATGTGTACTATGAAGGTCTCTTCATTGTTGCACGTTTTTCAAAAGGTTTTCAGAATCTTTTTGCACAGTGCATAGTGTTTGGGATGCACCTTATAGAGTAAAATGTTTCTTGTATCATGTTTTCCCAGGCCTTTAGGATTCCCTGTTGTGCTATTTGAAGATGGTAAAATCTCAAATATTATATCAGTTTATTGAATGTTAAGTAGGAAAAACAAACAAGTAACTACTGGTTTGTATGGCAAAAGATGCAATATGAGTATATAGAAAAAAATAGAAACTGATGGAAAACCTATTTGGTGCACAAATAATTTCCCACACTTTATACAACTTAATTCTTATATCAGTCTTATATTTTTTTAAGTTTCTCTTTACAATGAAAATTTATAAGTAGCTTGAGAAGTGAAGTATTTTCCCCAATTAACTAATAAATGCCAAATGTGGAGTTTAATCAGGGCTCAATTTATTGCTCCATCGCTAATTCTATAACTTCTGAATAGTTTATTTGAGCTTTAGTTTTCTCATCTGTTGTACATTCTCATCTCTTGTTATTCTCTCCCATTTAATAATAATCCTGTTCTACAAGAGGCAATGATAAAGTGAAATGATGCATGAAAAATGTTAGCACAGATCCGTTAGGAAAAGAGGCAGATGTGGATACATATATAAGTAGGAGATCAGGAAAAATTAGTTTTCTCTGCTTGATAGAAAATGAATTCACTTACTGACAAAGAATTGCATTATTTAAATATTACTGGATTATAGAAAACTAAAGACCATCTGAAGAAAAAATAAGGTTTTCTCTCTTTCTTTCATAAAAAAATCAATATTAACATAAAACAATTTCTAAATCTCTTTAATAAACAATGTAGGAAAGAACTGAGGTAAGGATCTTATCTGCCAACATTCATCTAAATGCAAGAAGGTCACCAAAATTCTGTAACATGTTCCCAGATCTGAATCAGGATGCTTATTTCTCTGAAAATAATAGAAGCATTCTGAGGAACCACCCAATGAGTTATTTCTTGAGATGATTTCTTGAGATGATGAAGGTTTGTCAGGAAAAGTGTGACTTGGAAATATGGTTCCATACCTTAGAGAGTCAGGGGAGTAGGTGAGAAAAGAAGTGATGCCAAGTATGTCTCATTTATGTCCCCATCCATAATTTCTGATATGAGAAGTAATTTGTAAATAAGACAGGATAGAGCAGAAAGGCAGAAATCACCTTCTATTTGCCAGCAAAATTTAACTGACCAGACATAAACACTAAGTTACCCTGAGCAACCCAGATGAGATACACACAGCGCATATTGACTTGGAATCTACAATAGATGCTCCATCTGGAGGAAAGACCAAGAGGCATGTGCCTCTGGGGCAAGGGACCCAGCCTATTATTTGGAAAATGTTCTGAGAAAACATTTTCTATTAGAAGTTATTGACTGTCTCTCCATTACATGTATAAAGAGGAGGCCACAATAGGATGGCCTCTATTCACACATGAGGAATGTGCATAAAGATATATACAAAGTTTATGTAATGCAACAAGAGAAAAAGAACACAGCAAGCAAAAGGCAACTGAGGGGATAGAGACCAGGGAAAGGTTAAAGGCAATAATAAAATTATTACAGAAATGAACCAAAAACACATCTGATGCAGCAAAACAGAGAGAAAAGGAAAGAAGAAATGTAGTAATCATGATCAATACTTCTCAGAAATTTGCTATAAAATGGAAAGCAAGTGGAGTTGTAGCTAAGGATAAAGTGAGAATAAAGAAGCAAAAAATGGATAATGTAAGAAATGAGAGAGAATAACAAAAGAATGCAAATAATCCAAATGTCCTTCAATAGACTATTAAATTAAGGCATGCCACATAATGAACATTATGCAAAAAGTTCCTAATCTATTTTCCTGTGAACTAAACAAGGAATAGAAAAAAATATGTGATACACTTCCATTGTATAAAAATAACCCAGTGACCTTATTGCCTTTCCTGGGAGAAAGAGCATGACTAGGTAACTATGTACACTTTGACTTAAATAAAAGCATGTATTTTATAATATATGTGTCTTAGTTGCAAATAACAAAAATTCAAAACAAAAAAAGTCAAGACTCACCTTTCCAAAATGACAGCAATTAGGAGAGTTTAAAAATTGAATAAACTAAGAACCATAAAGCAAAATATAGAACGCAAAAGATATATTAAAATTAAAATATGATTCTTTGGTCGTTCCCTTGACATTTAATATCATCCATTATGGTGATTCTCAAAACTACGCCTCTAGTCTTACTTACTATCCCTCAACTCTAGCTTTTTTCTGTAGCAAATTATCAACTGAATATTTTTGCTTGCATTACTAGAGACAACTTCAACCTAACATGCTAAAATGTACCCCTTTGCCAATCATTTTCATCCCCATCAAATGCACTATTTGTGCAAGCCAAGTATTAACCTATTTGCCCATGTCAAAATTCAGGGGTTTTTCCTTAAAAAATTTGACTCCTTCTCTCATCTCATCACACCTCCTCCATGCTGACTCTCCTCCTAAAACGTATCCCAATCCTGCCCAATGCTATCTTGACAACTGCTAGTTTACTCAGACACCCATAATCTCCTCTTAACTGATCTCCTTACTTCCACACTCACTCCTCTATCATTCACAGTCCAGCACGATCACCCTGCTACCATAATCTAATTGACTTCTGCCTTTATCTGCAGTCTAAAATCACACATTGTGACTGGAGTGATATTTGTCAAATTAAAATAAGATTATGTAATTTTTTCCTTAAAATTTTTCAGTGATTTCATATCATGCCTGGGGAAGGGTGGCACACTTCACCAATAAGGGTACCTGCACAATGAACATTTGTATACCTAACCCTGAATTGTACTGCACAATTTCAAAATAAAAATTAAAAGAGAAAAAAAAAATTAGTTTCCCCACCTCTGCATAGAAGACCCTGGCACACTACTCTCAGCTCATTGTCCCACAATACTATGATCCAAGTTTTTGAGTCTTCCAGCTAACCACCTGAAATGCCATCCTTTGGAAAGACTTTTTCTGACCACCCATCTAGTGAAGCACTGTCACTTTCATCATTGCTACATTTCACCATTTTTCCTATTACTTTATTTAATTATCTGATATTTTATTTTTCTACTTTATTATCTACCTGTTTCCTTTTACTTTTTTTTTTTTTAGTTGGAGTCTCACTCTGTCGCCCAGGCTGGAGTGCAGGTGGCATGCTCATGGCCACCACAGCCTCGACTTTCTGGGTTCAGGTGATCCTTTTGCCTCAGCCTTCCAAGTAGCTGGAATGGAACTACAGGTATGAACCACCATGCCCAGCTAATTTTTTGATTTATTGTAGAGTTGAGGTCTCACCAAGTTGCCCAGGCTGGTCTCGAGTCTATGGCCCCAGGCAATTCTCTCACCTAGGCCTCCCAAGGTACTGGGGTAATAGGCACCGCTACCGGCCTCTACCTGTTTTCAAGTGTAGAAACCAATAAATACTGCCTAAGAAGAGTAGACTCTTAGTAATTGTTGAGTAAATTAATGAAATCCATTTTTAAAAGGTTAGCATATCCAAATATGGCTCTTGAATAGGCCCAAAAAAGTAAGATTTGTGATTGGCCCTGGGAAATTAGCACGGCAAATAGTTAACAAATAGTTAAGTTTAATTCATATGTTTTGAAATTACTTTTAAAATGCTATGAAAAGAGAAATGGTAAGGAATCAAAAGATTTGGGTTTAACTCTCACTTCTTCAGTTTTTACATGTGAGAACCCTGTTAAACCTCTACTTTTTTCATCTCAATTTGAAATGAACTAATATCCGCTCTCTTTATTTCATTGTTTTCAGAAACCAATAAGACCTTGTATATGAATTGCTATGGTCTGAATGTTTGTGTATTTGCAGACCTAATGCTGAACCTGAAGATATTTGTAGGTGGGGCCTCTGGAAGGTGATTCGATTATAAAGGGGAGCTTTAGGATTTGCAGTGAAAACTGCATTACTTTTCCTTATTTCCTTATTTAACAAACACATATAGGGTTTTATAAGAAGTCGATCCTGTTCTAGAAAAAAATTCAGCAACCGGACTCGGTGGCTCAGCCTGTAATCCCAGCGCTTTGGGAGGCCGAGGCAAATGGACTGCCTGAGCCCGCGGGTACGAGACCCACCCAGGCAACTTGGCAAGACCTTGTCTCTACAATAAATAAAAAATTAGCCGGGCGTGATGGCATGTGCCTGTAGTTCCAGCTACTTGGAAGACTGAGGCAGAAGGATCGCCGAGGCCCAGCAGGTCGAAGCTGCAGTGGCCAGTAGCATGCCACTGCACTCCAGTCTGGGCGACAGAGTGAGACTCCAACTCAAAAAAAAAGAAAAATTCAGGAATTACTGGATAGGAAATATAAGAACTGTAACAAGTTTGGTTAAAGATAGATGGGAAGAGAGCAATCAAACATACATTTTAGTTATTGTGACTCTCTATTCCTTCCCTTTATGCTTTAAGTCTTAGACAAAATTCAGTTATTCTTCCACATTCACCGTCTATTTAAAATCAAATGTATAGAAAGGTTGCATTTTAATAGACAATAGTTTTCTCAAAGATATGATTGAGCTAGGTTATGTCAAATGCTGCTGATATGTACACACCGAATAAGAATCTTTCAGGAGGCAAGATTTGGGATTTCTTAACAGAGAATAGAAACTCCTATGAAATTGTAGTGAATGACATAGGAGTGTCAAAAGAAGTGCCTTTATGTGTTTATTGGATAATATCAGAAATTTCATAAGAAATTGTTACATTTTAATATTTTTGTTGACATCCAATTATTCCAAATACTATGGTATGTTAAAATGCCAATGGTATGTTACAATGCCAATAATAAAGAAGATTGAGGAACAAAAGTATTGAATGTTGTATAAGGAATTAGAAACTTGTAACAACTGTTACATTTGTTTTTATTTTGAATAATCTGGGAAATTTATGAATTAGAGAGAGAAAAACCTGAGTCCCTCTGAAAGGGAGATTCTACAGACTCTTGAAACTATACTAATCAGAGTACAATATCTGAAAAGTCACAATAGGAAGGGGGATATGCTTTTATCTAGCTGATTGTAAATGATAAAGCAGGGGTACTATTATATCAAATTATACTTTTGCAAAAAAAAGTTACAAAAGGCATTTCTTTCTTAATTTCTCTTACTTCCATTGTCCAGAAAAAAATCACAATAAACATTACAAATTTATGATGATTACAATCAAAACAATGTCCCATTAATCAGTGCCTTTATATAAAACACAACCTGGACATACATATAGATTTTCTTTTTAGTTAGAAGCTACCAGGAAAGATTCCAACCCCAAATTAGAAAGATATTTTGAATACAGTTTTTAACTATCAGAATAAACTATTTCAGTAGATTCTAAGCTCCCCATTATGGAGGTGTTGAAGCTTTAGCTTATATTATATGAAAGTTATGTATAAGATTTTAAGTGTCAGATGATAGATTGAATAATCTTTATGCTTTATTTCAATCCTAGGTTTAATATTCTATTTCAAAAACACTTAGAGAAACTTTAACAAAATATATAAAAAATATCTGCTTTTATACATGCTAGAAAGTATCTGTCATACCTTTAAGGGAGAAAATGAACCTAGTTCAATTTACTTTTTTAATTGAACAATGATTTCCTAATGTCTTATATTTATAGATTGCTGCCTTGGTATGTCTGTGCCAGAAACACGTTAGCATATAAACAGCAGGCATTTATTTCTCACAGTTCTAGAGGCTGGAAAGTTCAAAAATCAAGATGCAGGCAGATTTGTGCTTGGTGAGGGCCTGCTTTCTGATCCATACACCCTGCCTTTATGCTATGTTTTCACCTGGTGAGAGGAGCAAGGGTTCTCTTTTAAAAGGGGTCTCTTTTGTTTTGTTTTGTTACTTTCTTTTTTATATATATTTTATTTTATTAATAAAGATGTGGGGTACATTTCAGGATTAGGTATACAAATGTTGATTATGCAGGTACCCTTGTTGATGAGGTATGCCCCTCCCTCTCCTAGCAGTTTCCCTCAACTGCCAATCCCACTCCCTCTCCCCTGACAGTTTCCCACTACTGCCAATAGCTTTCTTATAGTATTATAATTGTTCAGGGTCCACCACTAGTTCCATTCATGAGAACTCAACTTTGAGTCTAATCACCTTCCAGATGTCTTACCTCCAAATACCCGCACATTGAGCATTAGGTTTGAAGATACACAAATATTCAAACAATAGTAATTACTTATGTCAACATTCATATATGTAATCTTATGGGTTTCTGAAAACAACGACATAAAAAGACCAGATATTAGTCAATGTCATGTTGAAATGAGAAAGCAGAAGTTTAACACAGAGTTCTCACAACTAAAAGCTGAAAAAGTAAGAGTTAAACACAGATCTTTTGATTTCCTACCCTTTTCTATTTTTACATCATTTTTCCTCTTGAAGGTTTTAAATTAACATAATAAAATATTGCATAATACTAGATGATACAAAATTTAAGTGTAAAATATATTAAATATAAAATTACATTTTATATAAATATAAAATAAACCATGTGGTTCTTACTACTTGATAAGAAGGAAGCTAGACAGGAGATCAAGTGAGATAAACATTTTTACTCCTATCATTTATTTGTTCACTAGTCTGTTGAGTCTCTTTCTAACTAGAATATAAGATTGGTTAGGGGAGAGAGTCTATCTTTCTTATCAGCTAATTTCCCACTATCTAAAGACTATGTACCACCTAGGTTTTAAATATTTGTTGCTTGAATGAGTAATAAATTAAAAAGTGGTTAAAAACATTAATTATACAGTTACGTATATAACAAACCATAGACAATATACAAGACAAGAGAGTCAACAGTTTTGTGCATAAGCCCACATTAAATATATAATCAGAAAACATGGGTTTATGAAATGGCACAAATAAAGACAGCCTAAACATCAAGATTAAATATGTGCAGACCAGGAAATCAAGTGATTATCTGCATAATCCCCTTTTTAATAGTCTGCTTGGACAGTGTACAAAACGTACATTTTTGCATAGTCAAAATTGAATTTTAGTTCCAGATTTTTGGTTCATTATTATTTCCACTGGAAATTGTCATTTTTTTTTTGGTCTACCTTATATTAGTTTCCTGTTGTTTTGACTAACAAAAGAGAAGAACTGTCAATCCTGATTGACTTCAAAAAAGAAAAGGATTCTAATTAGTTGGAAGTATTAAATAATACACAGATGGGAAGAAAATTATATGCAAATAGATCCAGAACATAAATTCGAAATTTATTGATTGCCAGGTGGTAGAAAACAGTGGGCAAAATGGAGAACTAAGAAGCTTCTCCCACTTACTACGTTGCAAATAGACCCTAGCATTAATAAAGACTGACAATAAATTGGCAATAAAGATTGACAGTGCTTTGATTGATTCATCTCCACATAGTATCCAGTCCTCTCTCATTAGATACTTTCAGGAGAAATTCGTTCATTTTATTTGTTTCAAAAATACCTGGAAGGAGTTTTTCTGTCTTATAATTAGCATGACTTTAGAAATACAAATGTTGAAGTAAACGTCATAGCTGAGTATTATCATCATCTTAATGGAAAAAATCCACTCGTTCCTTTCAAGAAAATGCAGCAAACTTTCAGTTCAGTTGCAGTCATTCCTTTAAAATGCGTATTACCCCCCTTTTACTCTCTCTCCGCTTCTGTAATGTATATGTATTACTTGTTTATTTTTTCTAATTGATGCCATTAAGTAATGAGGATGCTCTTTTGAGAAGACAACTGACATTCAAAATGATAAAGAAAAAACCAACATAATTTTTATAAGTCAGATGGGAAAGGAAAAGCATAGCAAAAGGAGATACAATATCAATTACAGTAGGATATTAACTTTTTAAAAAGATAAAACTGAAAGAAAAGCTAAACACATTATTTGGAAATAACTGGATGCCATCCAGAAACATGGTGTTCATTGAACTCTATTTGGGACATACAATCATGGATATTCTGGCCACGGTAAACACAAATATATTGTATTCTCAATTTCTGGTGCCATGAAATAACAAGTTCAATTAATTGGGGGAAGGGACACAGCCTTATACTATATACCAACAGTTTAAGAAGAGAGAAGCCTATAGGTACTCTAGAAGAGTAGGTTCATACTGTCAACAAGGATGGCATTAGGGAGAGTCTGTAGAGAACAGTAAAGAAGGATGGAGGAAGAGTCCAGTAAAATTCTACAACCTCAGAGTGAAAAAAATTGGTTTGATTGCAATATCACCCACTTGGCATTGTTGGTTTGATTGATTTGGCTAATGTGAATGGAAAGCCCTCTTTTTCTCTCTATGAGACTCTAGGATGTCTCAGCTCCAGCAGAGGATAACCATTTTTTCAGTAAAGAAACATTTTCTTTGGCTTCTTCTCCAGCCATTTTCTCCTTCACTTTACTTTCCCTTGTTATCTTTAATCTTCTTTCATACTGAAAAGTATGACAGAATTTCTACTTGATATATTTTGGCATAAATAAAGGGGGAGCATTAAAAACAAGAGACTATTGATCTATGGAAATACTTCTGTCACACAACTGTATAATTACTACTATGTAGGATGCAATGTCACTCAAAATGTGTTGCTATAAGGCAATCAATGTTAATTATAGGAAGAGATATGAAGGGGAAAATTATTTATGAAGCTTCAAAAGCTTTAAGACAGTCTTATTCTTTATAATAGTCATAGGAAATACGTGTAGAGTATTTACAATGAACCAGATATATTGTTCAAATGTTTTATATGTATTAACTCACTCATTGTGCTAGTGATAGATATGATTACTTGCCCATTTTATAGATGAGAAAAGTCTACACTATTGTGTTATCCTACAGGTCATTAGAATCAGAGGATGGAAAGTCTTGCCCTTCAAAAAAATAAACAAAATTGTTTGCAATGATAGCTCTAAACCTCAAGGTAGAGTTTTGATGCAAAAGAAAGTAAAACTTCCAACAGCAGAAATGAACATTTGAAAGTAAAATTATGTCCATTTTTTTCTTATATGTGAGTTACCTTGTCATATTTATAGAAAGTAATTTTAGCTTTGCTTACATTTTTTTCTCATTTTGACATTTAACTTGAGAGCACTTCCATATTATATATATTTTATACCTTCCATAAAACATTTTTCACTATTCTCCAGGATTTTTGTACTGTAATAAAATTGTGTTCAATAACAGTCCAAATGAGGACTATTGCTGTCACCCCTTTAAGTCCAGTGACATTAAAACGGTGTTTGAGTCATATGAATTTGAGACATTTCTGCTTTTCTATGTTACGTGATCCTATTAAAGGCAAACACTCCTCAGGAACTATTTCATTAAAAGCTTTGAGAGTTGGGTGTGAAGGAGATATAATTAAAAGTTGTCGGTAAAATAGAACATTGCCCGTGTCATGTTCAGCTCCCCTGCTGGAACATAAAGGGAGGGACAAAACGGAAGCACTGATTTTCCAAGTGGGAGACATTTATTCAGTGACAATGTCTTATTACAATTAATTTACTTTTAGTATACAAATGACGAATTCAAGAGTAGTTGCAGCCCCCGTGGATTAGGAAACATTGTTCTCCTGGTTCCTTTCTTCAAGACTGGTACAAATCGCAGTTGGCAGCTGCTTGCTGCCACGCTTAATATTTCCTTCTGTCTAAAGTTTATATCTCTGGCTCTTATTCTCATTATTTTTTACTGTAATTTTTCCTGTTCTCCTCCTTACCCTCTCTTTCCCAGTTTCCTTATCTCCTTCTATCTTGTTATTCATGTACTGATTTTTAATTTACTTTTCTAAGAGATAAAAATAATTTCAAAACTGGACCTTATATCAGAATCAATGTAATATGTCATTAAAAAGAACTATCTCCAGACCCTATCTTAGGAGACTCTGATTCAGGGAAGCTTCACAGAATTTCACCACCATCAAGATAACAGATGCATTCAACACTCCCCAAAGTTTCCTTGCGCTCCTTGGTTTTTGTTTAGGGGGTTTTGTGCATGTAGTGAGAATACTTAACAGGAGATCTGCCATCTTAACAAATTTTGAAGTGCACACATCCATGACTCTGATGTTACCAAAAAGTTCTCTAGCCCCTTGAGCTAATTACTTTCAAATAATGAATACCAAGACCTCATCCCACATTTAGTGGGAAACTCAGAACCCACCACAGTAAAGTTGTTGAGGCATATCAGTCACCTTGTATTTCTCTGATTAGTTCTTGTTTTTAATAGCTGATTTCTGCCTTTTTTGAGACATGGTCTTACTCTGTTGCCCAGGCTGGTATGCAGTGGCATGATCATATCTTACTGTAACCTCAAACTGCTGGTGTCCAGCAATTTTCTCACCTCTCCCTCCCAATCTACTAAAACTACAGGCATGTGCCATCATATCTGGTTGGTTTTTTGTTGTTGTTGTTGTTAAGACATAAGGTTTTGATATGATGCTCAGGCTGGTCTCAAACTCCTGGTATCAGCCTCAGCCTCCCAAAAAAAATCTTGTTTCAAACTTGAAAATTATTGCTTTTTTTGCCACCACTTACAACCAGGGTTAGATCCTCACTTCCATTTCCCAAAACCCTATCAATACAAGATCATTGCATGTGACAGATCACTAAAGATAGGACATTATCATAGAGGAAGGATAAAATTAACAGAACAGTAAATAATTAAAGACAATGCTATCAAGCTCCCAATTACACTCTTGGGAATTTTTTACTGTCCATCTTCCCTCCATAAGCCCTATCCTAGGACATGGTCACTTTCTCTCTGGTGATTCTCTTCCCTGACTGAGAATTGGAATCACTGAAATTGCTTTATAAAAATGTTGTCATGAAGGCCCCACTCAGACTAAATAAATGAGAATCTTTCGGAAGTGGAACCAAGAAGTAAATATATAATTTTTAAGTTCCCCTTGTTAGTTCTAATGTGCAGTCAGGTTGAAAATTACTATTTTAGACTTTTCATCCTCATTCCAGTTCCTGAATCCTCCAATCAATCCTGCAACTAACCAAAACCTGCAAATTATTTTCCGCTTTTGCAGAACAAGATATTTCTTTCTTTCTTTTTAATTGTTCTTTTTTTTCCTCTGCACAACACTTTAAGGCACAACTTTTCATACTCCAGTTTTCTAAATAAAAATGAAGTTCTCTCCTAAGGGAAAATCTGCCATTCTTCCAAGGCAACTGAGTTCAAACATACTTCAGTCACTATTAAACAATGAGGGCTTTTTCTTTTCCCGCTCATGTTAATAATAGTCTTTAACGTACTTGGTAATAAATAGACATTTCTACTCTCAAGCAGATTGCACAATATTTGTGGCATCAGTGCAGGAAAAACCTAATAAAGTTGAAAAAGCTCAAATAATCAGTCAGAGAAAACTTCTACCAATGCTCATTGGATTGTAGTCCCTGACTTAATCACAGGATTACAGGAAATGGATAGCAATCAGGATGTGGTCATTAAATCAATGCATGTCTGTCATCATAGCATGTGTTATGCTAGGTGGCTAAACTCTGAATGTGAACTTGTCTACATCTACCTTTGGCAAGTGTGTACTACATACTCCCCTAAGTTGTGACACCTCTCTCAATACCCTTTGTTTACCACCAAATCTGTTAATCTTTGAGAAACAAAGTACAAATTTAAAATTATAACAGTTTTAAATACACCAAAATTCATATATAAAGTCTCTCTTATTACAAACTACATCTGCCTAGAGGTCACAGCAATGTCTTTGATTCACCCTAAACTTAATTTTAAAACACCATTGTACAACGCAAGGAAGCTACCCTGGAAAAAAGTTTTATCTGACACTTTATAAAAATAATAGACCTTTCACAGTGCAGTCATGCCACAGAACTTAGACACAAACATCCATCCCTGAAACACAGGTCCACTGGAATATTTCCATTATTTTCCTGGTGACACCACCTGCTTGTCTGCAAAATATCAAAGCTTAATACAATAAGGAAAAGGAAATTTAAAACAAAATCCTTTCAAGTGAGATATATCTGTGTGTGTGTGTGTGTGTGTGTGTGTGTGTGTGTGTGTGTCTGTGTGTGAGTTTAAGGGCCTCAATTATGCAAGATTTGCATTTTTATAAAAATAATCCACGTGTTTAAGGATTGTTGTAATTTAGAGTGGTCTCTACATTAATTTTAGTGGAAATACTCACTGACCTTCTTTTTCTCTGACATTTTTCATTCACCTTCTTACCTGCTGCCCCTACATTGTATGTTTTTTTTTTTTCTGGAGTCAGAGTCTCACTCTGTCGCCCAGACTGGAGTGCAGTGGCACCTCCCAGTCACCGCAGCCTCAACCTACTGGGCTCCGGCGATCCTTCCGCCTCAGCCTTCCAAGTAGCCGGAACTACAGGCGTGCACTATCAAGCCTGGCTAGTTTTTTGATTTACAGTAGAGAAGAAGTCTTGACAAGTTGCCCAGGTGGATCTTGAACCCGCGGGCTCAGGCAATCCACTCGTCTCAGCCTCCCGAAGTGCTGGGATTACAGGCTGAGTCACCTAGCCCAACATTGTGAAGGTGCCTTCCCGAGAATTTCTGGACTTTTCCACCAGGAAGTTACCGCATCTTGAGACTTCAACCGCATATTGGGCATCCAGCTGTCTTAGCAGTCAATAGAAGCTAAGTCCTTCTTTGTCACCTGCATACAGTAAGTGTCCACTTTTGGACAAGACTTTCAAAGTTTTCTGCTTTTCCCAGCCATTTCACACACATGTCTTTTGTTTATGTTGCAAAGGTCCATTCCATTTTCCTCAATCACATTTCAAAAATACACTGCAGTGCATTTGAGTTATAATTGTTTGTGATTAGTTCTGTTGCATGGTTGTTGTCCTACTGCCCTAAATAACCTATTAAATGTTTTAAAAGAAAAAAAAATAGAAAACTAGAAAAAATAATTAGTTGAATATCTGGATTATGAGATAGTGGAAAAACAGAAAGTACATCTAAGCAAGAAGTTGTCCCTAATAAATCATAGATGGTTATTTGAGTTTATTAGATGCTTCTATTGTATATATTCATCCACAAATGGCATCTGGGCATACCACTGAGCAATGTAGAAATAAAAGTATTTCTTACACATGGAGAAATTAAAATGCACTTGTTTATGCCTTGCTTTTAATCAAGAAGTTTGTTTTTAATTGCTTTTTCTTTATGTGCAGAGCCTTACATCTTTTCATGATATGCTGAAAGATATTTGTATAAGAAAAATTTTTGAAAATGAAAAAGTTTCTTCCCTTTATACTTTCCAAATTTGGTTTTCACATTTCAGAAAATAATATTTTTGTTATTTTGCAGAAATAACAAAAATGGATAGGAGAGGATGTAACAATAAGCTATTTGCACCAATGTCATTCTAAGCATTCAGCCAATCTTCCTCAGAGATTATTCTTATTATCCCTTTTTCTTCTTTAGATTTTCATCCTAAAAGTGGTGAGGATGCCCTTCTCAGATAGAGAAAGATCATAGTTCTATTAAAGGCACACACACGCACACACACACACACAGAGAGATAGATACATAGATAGATAGATAGATACATACATATCTATTTTTAGAGAATTTTTCTACTTGCAAGTTTCCAAATTGTCTACCCAGTTTTTTTCCCTGAGAAAATGAATGCTATATTCTCAGAACTGTAAGAGGTAGGCATGAATCAAAAAGCATTTTTTTCAGTAAAAATTCATTTATTTCTACTTAATATAAAATTAAGTAATTAACAGAGACTACTCTTCCATATTTCTTAGTCATCTCTTTGTGAGCTAATTTTCTTCCTTAATTTCTCTCTCTCTCTCTCTCTCTCTCTCTCTCTCTCTCTCTCTCTCTCTTTTAGCTCTTTCAATTATATGACCAAAACTGGAGATGCTTCTTGCTTTTAGGAAACACTAATAGAAGTGTGTTTACAATTAATTTCTATGAGCAGAGATGGTAACAGTTCCTCTTCTCTAGACCCGTATTTTTACTATATAGGACAACTGACAGCAATGACCTAGAATTCTACCTGTTCTATTCTCATTTGGGCTATAACGGATACCCAGTAGATACTGTAGTGAAGAGATACAATCTAAAAATTCACATGTACACATTGTATTGCCTTATAATACATCATATTCCTTTTCTTATGGAATTAGAATGTCTTATATCTGTACCACACTGTTTTAGTCTTGTTAGCCCCCAAGTTCATAAATGAATGGGGCATTATTATGTGACAGGCAGACAGGTGTACTTCGGACCTGTAGGTGCAAGACTGTCCAAGCGTCTTCTAACTTTGGACATGCAGCTTCTAGAATTCCAGTTAATTTTTAAAGGCATTGGGAAGAGAAGAAAAGAGAACCGAAAAGGCACCTTCTTGGGTAATGAAAGAAATAAAAAAGTAAGCAAATGCTTGTGCTGGATGCCTTTAAAATTATAATATTACTTCTGATGAAGTAAAACATAAAGGATAATTAGGATCTGTAGACTCAACCAGAAAAATTCGTCTATTTAAATATTACTTTTGTGCCTCTAAAATAAGATATTTTAAATAAACAATGGTAAATAAATAATCAACAGTATTCATAAAATGTTTAAAATTTCTTCCAGCAAAGTTTAGATTAACCAAAAACAATAAAACAAAACCAAGTATCTTCCTTTTTCCTGCAAAGCTTTGAAACAGTTCCATTTTTCAATTAAAAAAATTATATGTAAACTAATTCAGATAACATAGTTTTGAGAGTATTTGAAGCACAGATTTTATTCCTCCACCACCTTCCCCACTCTTCCTTCTCTTTGTCTTTCTTTTCCACCACTCCCATGCATACTCTCCTGACAAACACTTGCTTCTAAGCTCCTTGCAGAGAACTTAACAGGCACAGAAAAGGAAATGGCAAGATTAGCCACAGCACTCAGAGAAGGTCCACACAGGTTGAAAAAGTTCATATCTCTGACAAGAGAAAAATTTAAAGTCAAGAAGTCATTCTTACTGTTGTCTTCCAGACACAACTGAGATTTATAGGCAAAACTGTATTTTAAAAAATAGGGGGAATGTATTTCATCATTTATTAGATGGTGTTTTTTTTATTACTTTGGTAGAGGTATTAATTTGCTCTTACCTGATAATGTGCTAGCATTTCCATGTGTAAAATCAAGTTTGAGTGAGTACAAATGCATGTTAAAGGATTCATGTTCCCAAGTTGTAGCTTCTTGATGCTACAGTGGGTAGAAATATAAATAGCCAACAGATAAAATGTGGCTGATAAGAAAAGTCCATGGAAAGTTTCCTCTCATGATGTTTTTGCTTCTCATCCTTTAAAGGACTTGCTTTCTGTATTTAGACTAGGGAAATAAGCCAAATATAAGGATGATTTTTCAGTTTGCTTTTATCAGGTCTTTTGAGGTTGCCTCCTGTTTCTCAGCTCCAAAAATATTATTGCAGCCCAAAGCAGCAAAATATTTACTATGATAGCAGCAGCATAAAAAGAGGAAACCAACAATTACATAAATAATAGATAAACAGAGACAAAAATATAGAGATATACATTTCTAGATATATGTGGAGAGAGAGAAATAACTTTATATTTTAGGATCAATTTTTCTAAGGGCCCCTGAATCAGATTTTCCATATAACTGTTAATAGTAATTGAATCAAGTACTGAGAATTCAAAACATATAAACTTCACACAAGGCTGTGCTGAATGCCTTTAGATTCTTTGTTCTTTCCTCACCTGAAGATCCTAGGAGAGACTTGGGAAGTTGCTCAGGGAAGTTCCTCTCTTAACCCTCCTAAAATTCCTCTTCTATCAGCTTTAACCCGCGTGTTCCTTAATAATAGACTACATCCAATTCCTCATTCCTGCGTCAAAGTAAATTACCTAGTTTCTCTGTGTCACTAAGAACAGATTTAAGAGAATCTTCTGAGTTAAACATCAACCAAACTTGACTGTGAGAAATGAAAGAGAAAGAGATCAGCAGTGAATCAAATGTTTTAACTTGAATATCTAAGTGGTTACTGTGGAATTTTATAATGTATGCATCTTGCTTTTTAAAAGTAAATGGCTTCAGTCACTATTTATTAACTGAAAAATTGTCTAAATGACTAAAATAATACATTAGATCTAGTCAAAAAAAGCCATCATTAGATATTAATAGTATATGTGCAGTTAAAGAAAGGTTGAGTAAGATTCATTGATCTCCTAGGTTTTAACCTCCCTCCCTTTGTTTCAGCCTTCATGTACTCAGATATGAGTAAGAGACTTTATCAAAAACATGCTTTGATAATGTTAATTGGTTGAATGAAACTGCAGTAAGTCTTTATCATCTTGGTCATTGGTAAATTTCTAATTGAGATAAATGGGAATCATAATAATTAACACACATAACTATCATAATCTCTTATCATTTTCTCACTTTCCCATTATCCAGGTTACAATGCATTTTAATACATGTAAGCTTGTTTATTTTTATTTATTTATTTATTTACTTATTTGTATATATAATATTTTTTTATTGTGATATTGAGGGATACAGTTAAGGGTTAGGTACACAAATATGTCTCATTCAGGCACCCTTGTTGATAAGGAGTGTCCCCCCATCCCCAGACAGGTAATTACTGCCATTAATCCCTTCCCTTATCCCTCCCCCCACCCATAGTTTCCCACCACTGTCAGTCATTTTCTTGTGGTAATACGTTGGATGATCAAGGTCTATTATATGAGTGAGAACATGTGGTACTCAGTTTTTTGTTTCTGTGAGAGGTCACTCAGTATTAAAGACTCTAGTTCCATCCAGGTTGCTGCAAAATTCATGATTTCGTTCTTTTTTATGGCTGCATAGTATTCCATTGTGTATATGTACCACATTTTTTAAATCCAGTCCTCTTTTGATGGACAGCAAGTTTGCTTCCAGGTTCTTGCCATTGTGAACAATGCTGCAATAAACATATGAGTGCAGGTATCTTTTTTATAGAGTGATTTGAGGTCTTCAGGGTATATTCCCAGTAGGGGGATTGCGGGGTCATATGGGAGGTTGGTGTTTAGAGCTTTTAGGAATCGCCACACTGCTTTCCACAGAGGTTGCACTAGTTTACACTCTCACCAACAGTGTAGAAGTGTTCCCTTTTCGTCACATGCTCTCCAGCAACTGTTATTTTTTGAGTTATTGGTAATTGTCATTCTGACTGGAGTTAGGTGGTATCTCAGTGTGGTTTTGATTTGCATCTCCCTGATGATTAGTGAGGTTGAACATTTCTTCATGTGTCTGTTGGCTGCTTGGATGTCTTCCTTTGAGGAGTGTCTGTTCATATCTTTTGC
>CAUYQG010185032.1:0-38879 GCA_963574415.1 Tarsius wallacei
ACTTTTTTCGGACACTGTCCAGCATACTATCTAATATTACTAGACTACTGAAGATACAAGAAAATGTGATATATACTCAGGAGAAAATATAGGGCAATAGAAAACAACTCACAAGGGCTGGGTTTGGTGGCTCAGCCTGTAGTCCCAGCACTTTGGGACACAAAGGTGAGTGGATTGCCTGAGCCTGTGGGTTCGAGACTAGCCCTGGCAATTTGGCGAGCCTCATCTCTACAATAAATTTTTTAAAAAATTAACCAGGCATGGTAGTGTGTACCTGTAGTTCTGGCTACTTGAAAGGCTGAGACAGAAGGATCACCTGAGCCCAGCAGGTCAATGCTGGGGTCGCCATGAGTATGCCACTGCACTCCAGCCTGGGTGATGGAGTGAGACTCCAACTCAAAAAAAATAATAAAAAGAAAAGAAAAGAAAAAGAAGACAACTCATAGAGAATCAGACATGGACATAGAGACCAGAGAGTCAAAATCATTATGGTAATATGTTAAAACAAAATAAGAAGGGCAACCCCTTTAGGTCCCCTCCTAATGTGGGAAATTTTCTGTCCTCTCAATAAATCTTGCTTTGAAAAAAAAAATATATATATATATATAAATGAAAATGAATAAAAATAAAGAATGTAAACAGGATTGTTATCCATAAAAAAAAATCAAACTGATAGTTTAGACATGTAAAATACAGTATTCAAAATTAAGATACCATTTTATATGGGTGTAAAATCAGACCAGAAACACCAAAAGACAACTCAAAGATGAATCAATAATAAATAAAATGAAACACAGAGAAAAGGAAAAAAGAATAAAGAAAACAGATAAAGTATAAGAAAAATGTAACACATAATCAAAAGATCTAATGTGTGTGAGTGGAATCCCAGGAGAAGATAGAGAATAGGTTCAAAAATATACTTGAACCTGTTGAAGTGATAATTTGATGAGGTTTTCAAAATGATTAAAGACACAGACCAAAAGATTTACAAAGCTCAGTAGGCCTAGGTAGAATAAATACAAAGAAACCACCCCTAGGCATATCACAATCAAACTTTTAAAAACGAAAAACAAAGAATAAAAATCTTTGGAGAGTAACCTGAGAAAGAAGATACATTATCTTCATATGAAGAGCAATAAGATGATGGCTGACTTTCCAACAAAAAACATGAAAGCTTGAAGACAATAGAATGGCTCCTTTAAAGAACTGAAAAACAGAAAAACAAAAACCAAACAGTTAAAATTTTATGAGTAAATGACAGTAAAGTTAAGGCCAAATCTGAAAGCAAAGGAAGACATTTTCAGATAAGCAACATTTAGAAAGTTGTTCTCCAGACATCTGGAACAATTAGAAATATTTTTAAAAGTTGTTGAAACTGAAGGAAAATGATTCATGATGGAAGAATAGAACTGGAAGAAAAACAAAGCATGCTAAAAAAATGTGAATATGGGGTAAATATAAAATAATATTGATGACTTATAGCCAAATTAAAAATATCTTATATGTTAATGAAATGTAGAATTATATTACACAAATAATGGATTTTAACTGTTGTAAATTTCTTGCATTGTTTGAGAAGTAATAAAAATATTAAAGTGGATTCTTATTAGTTAAGGCTGCAGATTATACAATGCTATAAAATTAAACAATTAAGGAAAAAGGAGAAAACATTAAAAACATATTTGATTTCAAAAGAATTAAAACAGAGGGTACAAATTGTGGAAAAATAAAATTGATTCATTCTAAGAAAATTCACACTTAATGTCATTGAATCAAATCATTTAATTAAGCCATTGAACAACTATCAGAGTGAACTTGTTGGTCTCATCGGTTTTACCCACAGGGTGAAAACCTGATAGATGCTCACTGAATTTACTGGTTGAGGATCAACAAATGCACATTGCACTCATTTTAACTTCACTGCAATAAGTTGCCTGCATCACACCCTGTCCTGCCTATTTGGATCTCCCCTGACTGGAACAGCCTGCCTGAAATTAACCTCCCCCAACATCTTTCAAAAATCCTATTGTGGGGTTCTTGTCTTATAAATATTTGTTTCCCAGACAGTATATGTTCTCTCTTTCCCTCAGCCAGTCTTCAGAGATTCTTATTGCTGTTGAGTTCTACTCTTTTATCAAGGAATCGTATTTGTTTTGATCATACTTGATAAAATAATAGGCATCTAACTTCTTGTAACTACAGTCTTTGGTATGGTATGCATTGATATTCAACACCTTAAAAAGGGGAGGGAGCAGCATGCCCAGCAAGCAGGGTGATACCACAACATAAATTTTTTTTTAAAGGTAAATCCAACTATATCAGTAATTATGGTAAAGTAAATTGTCTAACAGGATTTAAAAAAGCAATTATGTGCTTTTTATAATACAAAACTTTACAAAAGGTCCTTGACTTCTAATGGTTTGACTTATGATTATTTGATTTTAGGATGGTGCAAAAGTAATACACATTCAGTAGAAACCATACATCGAATTTTGATCTTTTACTAGGCAATATGCAGTAAGATACTCCTTTGTGATACCAGGCAGCAGTATTGAGGTCAAGCTGCCAGTCAGCCACGTGATCATGAATGTGAACAACCAACACTCTACGGCGTACTGTGTTGCCAATGTTCTTTTGGACACTGTGTTTTGTGTTTTTGCATCCCATAGTATCTACGAAATGCCTATCTGTATACAGTATTCAACACTATCATAAAATAGGTTTTGCATAAATAATTTTGCCCAAATGTATGCTAATGTAAGTGTTCTGAACACATTAAAGGCAAGCCATGATGCTCAGAAGTTAGGTGTATTAAATGAACGAATGGTATTTTTAACTCACAATGAGTTTATCGGAATGTAACCCTACTGTAGGTCAAGATGCATCTACAAATATAAAGATGTAGTGAAGTTAAAAGTAAAAAAGATGGATAATAGATATACTACACTGATATCAATCAAGAGAAAAGTATTGTACCTAAATTAATATCAGATAAGACATAATACAAGACATTTGATTAAAGGTAACGATCAAAAAGTCAATTCAAGAGGAAAATATAACACTTCCACTTTTCTCCAATAACAAAGCTCCAGAAATATAAGCCAATATTGACAAAGTTTTCAGAAAAACATAGAAACGTTCTTAATCACAGTTGAGAATTTTAACACTCTTCTCTCTGTAATGGACACAACCAGCAGACAAAACCAGCACTAACCAGAATAGATCATATGCTGAGCCATAAAGAAAGCTCTCCAAAATATTAAATAACTGATATCTTACAGAATATATGTCATGGACCACAGGGAAAAAGTGAATTAAAAGTAAACAAGGGCTCGGTGGCTCAGCCTGTAGTCCCAGCACTTTGGGAGGCCGAGGCGAGTGGATTACATGAGTCTGTGGTTTCGAGACCCGCCCAACAACTTGGCGAGACCTCATCTGTACAATTAAAAAATAAATAAAAATAAAAAATTAGCCAGGTATGGTAGTGGGTGCCTGTACTTCCGGACACTTAAAAGGCTGAGGTGGAAGGATCACCGGAGCCCAGCAGATCAAAGCTGGGGTGGCCGTGAGCATGCCACTGCACTCCAGACTGGGCCATGGAGGGAGACTCCAACTCAAAAAATAAATAAATAAATAACAGAGAGATAACTTTAAAATCATCAAATATTTGGAAGTTGAAGCAACCCTTTGCTAAATAATTCATGGACAATAAAGAAATTATGATGAAATTAAAAAGTATTTTCACCTGACTGCTAATAAAAGCATGAAATTTTGTAGGATTCACTTAAAATATTGCTCAAAGAAGAATTTTTAGTACTATTAATAACTCTGCTTATTAGAAATAAAGAAATTTTGAAAATTAAAGTTTCTATACCAACAAACTAGAAAAATAGGTGTGTATTATATCCAAAGAAAATGAAAGAAAATGACACAGATAAGAGGAATACTTAAAAAAAAAAAAACTCTTTAAAAAGATTAATAAAATTAACAAATTGCTAGCAAGACCAATTTAGAAGATAATTGGAAAAAAATCCACAAATGAATAACATTAATACCCAAAAGAGAGTCTAAAATACAACTTTTATAGACATTAAACATAACATAGGTATTTTATAAGCAATTTTATGCCAAAGCTTAAAAAATTACATAAAACACAATTTCTAAGAAAATGCAGCATCAAAAGTGACACAAGAAGAAATCTTAAAAATGGAATAGTCCTATATCACTTGAGTCTGTAATTTAAAGATTTCACACCAAGAAAACTCCAAGCCTGGAATTTTACTGATAACATTTTAGTTTATCGTTTTACTGATAAAAATTTCCAAATATTAAAAAAGGAACAATACCAAACTTAAACAAACATGTTCAGAAAATAGAAAAAACAAAAACAAATACTTATTAGTACTTATTAAGTCAGCATAACCTTGACCTTGTTAAAACCTAACAAGAAAATTACAAAAAAAGAGAGAAAGGAGAAGAGAAGAAGAAAAGGAAGGAAGAAACGAGGGAGGGAAGGAAGGAAGGAAAGAAGGAAGAAAAAATGGGTTTCAGACCTCATGAACACAGAAGCAAAAATACTAAACAAAATACTAAGTAGAATAAATCAGTGTATGATATATATTATAAGTTTTAAGAATGCAGAGTTGATTTACTATTAGAAAATCAAACATCATTTGCTACATTAACAATATAAAGAAAAAATCATATGGTTATATTAATAAATGCAAAAAAACAATTCAGCACCTAAACAATCAAAGCACTCAGCGAACTAAAAATAGAAGAAAATTTTCTAAGAAATAAAAAATAAAACGAACCCTGCTGCTAACATCGTACTTAATGGGGAACTAATGAATACTTTCTCCCTGACTTTGGGAATCAGATAAAGATGTCCACTGTCATGACTTTGATTCAACATTGTACTCGAAGTTAAAAGTACAGTAGGGCAGAAAAAATGAACGAAATTTTAATTTCATTTCGTTTTTTATTTTCATTTTTGGTCTCTAAATCATTCATTTCTTCCGGCCAGAAGCTGAGCAGGGGGTGCCTGGGAGATCTTCTGGTAGGTACAGAAGATTGCGTGCGTCAGGACCAGGCCGGCGCAAAAGTGGGAGGGGCAGCGCTCAGTCAAGGTGGAGTTGTTCCAGCCCACGTTGGCCTGTTCATGCCCTTGTAGTTGATGTAGACCGTGGAGCGGCCTGCCCATAGCCTGTGCCAGCTGCTGGTCATGCACCGAAAGGAACCCACCTGGCACTGAGGCCCGCCGCACCTTGGTGTTCACGACGAACTTTGGCATGGTGGCAGAGGAATGGAGGGACTGGGACAGAGGCAAAGACGCACACCCACTATGGATAAAACATTTAAAGATTATAAAGAAAAAAGTAAAATTATAATTCTATGAATATAACATATTTCGTGTGTATATGTAAAAAATCCGAAAGAATTTGTATTCAACTTGATTACTGAATTTAGAATTTTCCTGGCTATAATGTCAGTATGTAAAAATCAATTTCATTTCTGTGTACTAGCAATGAACAATTTGAAATGGAAATTAAACAATAGCATTTAAAATAGGACTTACAAACCACATTGGATAACTAGGAATAAACCTAACCCAAAAAAGTGCCAGACTGCTACACTTTTCAGTTTTCACTAGAAAACATTGTTGAGAGAAGTTAAAGAAGAGCTAAACAAATGGAGAGGTTTACCATCTTTATGAATTGAACTGGAAGCCTTAATATTTTTAAAGATGTGGTATCTACCCAGTTTGACTTAAAGATTCAATGATATCCATATTAAAAGCCTAGAAAGCTCTTTAATTTTAGTAATTGGTGAGAATACACAAAACTTGGGCTGAAAATGCAAAAGACTTAGAATAGCCATAACAATCTTGAAAAACACACACACACAGACACAAAGTTGAGGTTTTGTGCCATCAAGTTTATGATTATTACAAAGGTATAGTAATTAAAATAGGGTATGGCCCAAGGGCATATAAATACATCCATGTAAGCATGTAAGGGAGTAGAAAGTTCATAAATACACGCATTCCAATATGGCCACCTGATTTATGACCGTGGCACTGCTGTAATTCTGTGAGGGAAAAGTTTGTCTTTCTAAGTAAGTAGTGATAGGTCAGTTGGATAGCCATACAGGAGAAAAAATAAACTCTGACTGCTACCCTACACCATATACTAAAACAAATTAGAGGTAGATTTATAGACATATCTAAAAGATTAAATAATTACTCTTCTGGAAGAAAACATAAGAAAATATCCTCTTTTTTAAAAACCACTTTATCGAAATGTGATTGACGTGTTGAAAGCTATACACATTTAATGTATACAACTTGATGAGTTTTGGGATAAGTTTCTGAAACCATCACCACCATCAAGATCGTAAAAATATCCATCAATCCATCATCGCCCAAAGTTTCCTCGCACTCCATTTATTATTTTTATTTTATGTTTGTGTATGCATGCCTGTGTGTAGGTGTGCTGTGTGAATACTTAACATAAGATCTACCCTCTTAGCAAATTTTAAGTATAAAATACAGTATTGTTAGCTATAGGTACTGTAGCTATAGAAGATCTCTAGAACTTGTTTACATGGCTTAACCGAAACTTTGCATCCTTTGACTCTAACCTCTACATTTGTCCCTCCTCTACCCTTAGCAATCAACATTTTACTCTCTGCTTTCATAAGTTTAACTATTTTAGATTCCACATAAAAATGAGATATCAGAGAAATTGTCTTTCTGTGTCTGATTCATTTCACATACATATATGTTATTTATCCACTCATATGTCAGTGAGCATCTAGGTTGCTCCCAGGTCTTGGCTATTGCATATAATGCTGCAATGAACACGGAGGTGCAGATATGTCTGCAAGATATTGATTTCAATTCCTTTGGATAAATACCCAGAAGTGGGATTGCTGGATCACATGGCAATTTTATTTTCCATTTTTTGAGAAGTATCCTTATTGTATTCTCTAATGACTACAACAATTTGCACTCCCACTAACAGTTTATTGGGGTTCCCTTTCCTCCAATTTTTCCCCAACACTTGTTATGTTTTTATTTTTTAGTGATACTAATCCTATCAAGTGTGAAGTGACACCTCATTGCAGTTTTGATTTATATTTCCCTAATGATTAATGGCAGTGAGCACTTTTTCAATTACCTGTTAAATGGCAGGCATTTCTTCTGCATTTTGGATCAAATATATTATTTGCAAATATTTTCTCCCATCATGTAGACTGCCTTTTAATTTTGCTGCTTTTTTTTCTTTGGTGTGCAGAAACTTTTTAGTTTGATGCAATCCCACTGTTGGTGTTTATTCTGTTGCCTATGCTTTTGGTGTCATATCCGAAAAATCATTGCTAAAATGCTTGTCAAGGAGTTTTTCTGTATGCTTACTTCTAGAAATCTTATGGTTTCAGGTCTTACATTTAAATCTTAATCTTTTTTGAGTTGATTTTTGTATGTAGTGTAAGATAAAGGTGTGGTTTCAATCTTTTGCATTGTAGATATTCAATTTTCCCAGCACTCTTTATTAAAGAGACTATCCGTTCTCCTAATTTGTTTTCTTGGCACGTTTATTAAATATTAGTTGACTGTGTGAATTTATTTCTGGACTCTATTCTCTTCCATTGTCTATGTGTCTGTTTTTATGCCAGTACCATATTGTTTTGAGTACTATAGCTTTGCAATATAATTTAAAATCAGGACCTGACATAACTCCAACTTTGTTCTTGTTCAAGATTGCTTTGGATGTTTGGAGTCTTTTGTGGTTCCATATACATTTTAGGATTGTTTTATCTATTTCTATAACAAATGCTATTGAAACTTTGATTTGATCTATAGATTCTTTGGGTGGTAAAAGTATTTTAGCAATATTAATTCTTCTGTAACTGTAATCCATGAACATAGGATATCTTTTCATTTATTTGTGTCTTCTTCAATGTCTTATAGCTTTCAGTGTACAGATCTTTCAACTCCTTGGTTAAATTTATTCCTAAGTATTTTATTATTTTTGGTATTACTATAAATGGGATATTTTTTATGCCTTTTTTTGAGTAGTTTATTGTTAGTGTTAGTGTATTACAACACAATTACTTTTTGTATATTGCTCTTGCATTCTGAAACTTTACTAAATTAATTTATTGGTTCTAATCATTTTTGTGTGGAGTCTTCTGGGTTTTCTGTATGTAGAATCCTGTCATCTGCAGAAACCATTGTATTTCTTCCTTTCCATTTTGGATGCCTTTTTCCCCTCTTTCTTAATTAATTGTTCTGGCTAGGGCTTCCAATACTATACTGAATTCAAGTTAGTGAGAGTAGACATCCTTAGAGGAAAAGATTTCAACTTTTTGCTATTGAGTATGATGCTAGCTGTGGGCTTTTCATATATAATCTTTATTATGTTGAAGTACATTCCTTATATACCTAATTTCTTGAGATTATGAACTTTGTTCAGTGCTTTTCCTGCATTTATTGAGATGATCATATTATTTGTATGCTTTATCCCATTAATGTGATGTATCTTGTTTATTGATGGGGATGCTAAACCATTCTTGCATCCCATGTAAAAAATATCACTTGATCATGGTGTATAATACTTTTAATGTGCTGTTGTATTCCATTTGCTAATATTTTGTTGAGAATTTTTGCACCTATGTTCATCAGGAATATTGGCCTGTATTTTCTTTTCTTGTAGTATCCTGATTTCTTGGTAATCAGGTTAAGGCTACCTTCATAAAATACATTTGGAAGTGTTCTCTCCTCTTCAATTTTTTGGAAGTTTTCAGGAAACAGTGGTATTAATTCTTCTTTAAATGCTTGGTAGAATTCACCAATGAAGCCAGTTAGTCTTGGGCTTTTCTTTGTTGTGATAATTTTGATTACTAATTCAATCTTCTTATTCACTATTTGTCTGTTCACATTTTCTATTTCTTTGTGATTCACTCTTGATAGTATTGAGGCTGAGAAACTGATGCCCTAAAATATAGTGCTTTGACATGCTGAACTGAAGAAGAAACCTCTTGCTGACTTTCTCTCACCTCTAGTGTCTCTCAATCTCTATCTCTTCTAAAGCATAAGATGAAGTTTTTCTTTGATGTTCCCTTACCTGCCTGAAGTTGACTCACTAAAGAAAAAAATTGCAGAAAACAATTACTTCTGACTCCTTCCCTGAGTTTTCACTACCTGAACTCATATCACAGGAAGAAAGACTAAAGTCTGTCAACACACTTGGATATACGGTTATCACAAACCATTGTGTGCTGTGTGGGCCTGACAGACCTTGTCCCAGGCCATTGTATACTTTTCAAATCAATGGAATTTTCCTAAAAATGATTTGCTAACCCACTAAAATCATCCACACTTCTACAACTTCCTTTTCCTGAAGAATACAGATACATAACCATTTGAACCCATTGAGTAATATAGTAATCACTCTCCATGCAAACTAACAAATTTGGATGCCTTTTCTCTTATTAATCTGCCTTTTTCAATCTCCAGCAAACCTTTAGAGGGTGAGGGGGAGTTTTTCCTTGGCCTCTATAGCAGATTGCATGTTTCTAAAAATTTATCCATTTCTTCTAAGTTACCCAATTTGTTGGCATATAATTGTTCATATTAGTCTCTGATGATTTTTTGTATTTTTGTGGTATCACTTGCAATGTATATTTTTTCATTTATAATTTTATTTATTTGAGTCTTTTCTCTCTCTTTTTTTAGTTAGTCTAGCTAAGGGTTTGTCAAATTTGTATATCTTTTAAAAAACCCACTCTTAATTTTATTGATCTTGGAGAAGGGTCTCCATTTCATTTTTTTTATGTTCTGATCTTTATTTCCCTCTTTCTGCTAAATTTGAGCTTATTTAGTTTTTCTCTTTCTACTTCCTTGTAAAGCTAAGTTGCTTATATTTGAGACATTTCTTTCTTCTCACTGTAGACATTTATTGTTATAATTTTCCTTCCTAGAACTGTTATTGTTGCAGTCTATACATTTTTGTATGTGGCATTTCCATTTTTATTCATATCAAGAATTTTTTGTCTTTTGATCTTCTTTGACAATTGGTTGTTTGAATGCGTTGTGTAATTTCACATATCTGTGAATTTTCTAATTTTCTTCCTGTTACTGATTTTTAGCATTATACCATTGTGTAAATACTTGATGTGATTTTAGTCTTAAATTTGTTAGGACTTGTTTTGTGGTTTCATATATTATCTAATTTGGAGTATGTCCCAGATACTCTTAAGAAGAATGTTTATTCTGCTGCTGCTCGGCAGAATGTTCTGTATATGTCTTTTAGATCCATTTGGTCTAATGTGTTGTTCGAGTCCACTGTTTCCTTATTGATTATTTTTTCTAGAAGACCTATCCATTGTTAAAGTCCTCGATTATTATTGTGTTGCTGTCTATTTATCCCTTCAATTATGCAAATATTTTCTTTATATAATTAGGTGCTCTGAAGTTAGGTTTATTATATTTATAATCATTGTATCCTCTTGATAAACTGAAACTGACCCCTTTAATGACTCCTCTAATGACCTTCTTTGTCTCTTTTTGCAGTTTTGGCTTAAAGTCTATTTTGTTTCATGCAAGTATAGTCTTGGATACTATTTGCACAGAAACATTTTTTCTATCTTTGCTTTCTATTTATGTGTATCCTTAAAGTCAGAGGGAGCCTTTTGTAGGCAGCGCATATTTGAATTTTGATTTTTAAATTTGTTCAGCCAATCTATGTCTTTTGATAGAATAATCTAATCTATTTCCATTTAAAGTAAATATTGATGGGTAAGGACTTACTATTGCCAATTTATTAATTGTTTACTGCTTGTTTTATAGTTCTTTCATTCCATTATTCCTCTTTGTTGTCTTCCTTTGTGATTTGATGGTTTTTTTTTTTAATAGTGGCATGCTGTGACTCCTTTATCTTTAACTTTTATGTTTCTACTAGGGGGTATGTGTGTGTGTGTGTGTGTGTGTGTGTGTGTGTGTGTGTGTGTGTGATTGCCATGCATCTCAAATAACAATCTTCTAACAGCTTATTTTAGACTGACAACACGTCAGCTCTGATCACATATTAAAATGCTACCATTTTACCCCCTCACATTTTATGTTATTGATGTTATAATTTATATATTTTTACATTGCATATCCATAAAGAGTTATTGTAGCTATACTTATTTTTAATGTATTCTCATAGTATTCCCTTTGTAGCATTTACCTCATATGCAATCTTACATTTTCTTATGCTATATTTGATTAGACTAAAAGTTGCATGAAGGCACAAAATGTGGTGTTTTTGTCAACTATTGCATTTCCAGCACTGACCATAGTACTTAATATAGAGTAATTGCTTACTACATAATTATTAAATCAGTAAATCTATAGTAGTTGCATTTTTGTGTAACTGAATTTTTAATGTCTGTCTTCTTTCCAGAAGTGCAGGAACACCTGTCTTTTTCACCAATACATCCTCAAGGCATAGTGCTAGGTAAATAGTTTTCTGTGTATACGTGCTAAATGAATGAATGAATGAATAAATGAATAAATAAAAGTGAATGATGAGTACCTGGGAGCTGTAGAAAACATAAAGGGAGGTTAGAAAGTGGCTTAAGTTGAGATGTGGCTTTGGCATTTAACAACCAAAAGCTGGAGTGTTCCTCTGGCAGTGACCTCACACTCTCAGGGTCCGCCTGCTCTTTAATAGGACATGTGGTACTTCAATCCAAAGCAGTGAGTCAGTACATCATTTAGGCGTCCCAAGAAGACTATGAGGAGATACATCTGAGGATGGAAGAGATCTTTTCATTCTGCCTTCAAATCACACACCTTTCAGGCAGCCACTTTCTCTACCCAGCCACAAGGTCAATCCTGACTGAAGAAGGTCTGGTACACTGTGACTCCCTTCCACACAACATTCATAAAAGGTTCCATTGAACATGGAAGCTCGTCTGGAAGGAAAAAAATAAAGGGAGAAGAGTTGAGAAAAGTAAAGCAAATGTTTATCAGAGAGGGAATACTGGGGAAATATGGGAAAGGCAACCCCGCCTATCATGTCTGGTTAATGTTGGAGAGTAAGCTTTAAGAACTAATTGCAAATGGATCTCTGTTTTTATTTATTTATTAAACATTTGTGTGTTGTTATTGCCTTGCTTTTATTTTTAGCAAAAGAGTTATTTCTTATTCTTGGTGGAAGGAAGTGAAGGAAATCCTTTGGAGATAGAGCAATGTTTCTCAATGTTTTTGTTGCTGTTGTTTTGTAAATACAGACACCCGTTTTGGGTAATTGTAATATCCCCCTCTTTCTGCCCAGTGCTGGTAGGTCCTTCCAGAAGTTTGTCTTTCCTGAGAAGTTATTTCACATATTCTCTATGTTGGGATATTTTAAGGCTTCTTATTTAGTATTCTTTTATCACAAATATTAATGTTTCTTTGTTTGTTTTTGGTATAGTCCAACCTTTCTCAGCTGTATTTTTAAAAAGCCAAAAGAAAGTTTCTGTGCCTGAGCTTGAAGCACTATGTTACAGAGTAAGCTGTGACAGGAGGAAGGTACAATCCTGAAGAAAAGGGGAAACTGTGGTGCACACTCAGGGTCACTTGGTGAAGCCACTTTCTACCCTGTTCCATTTAGTGGTTCTTCCTTCAAGTAGCTATGTGTTAATATGTTAGGGGATGATATACATTATGAGTAGAAATGTAAACTTTTTCAAATGTAAGGTTTTATTGTTTGTTTGGTTAATCACCAGGAGAAACAGAATAGGGTGGAAATTAGACCAAAACAACAAAGAGAAGATCTGGGGTTTTTCCAATTACAGTCCTCAGATGGTCTGTCTAGGTCCTGCCTCCCTTTTGCTCTCTATTTTACTTTGGAGGGTGAACCACCACGAATCTTTCATTCTTTCCATTTCAAGGACAAAATCGTGCAGATTTCCTTTCTCCATCACTTTCAAGGCAATTTTCCTTCTAGTGCACTGGGACTTGATTAATACACACAAGGATGATCCTCTTAGGAATTTCCTCAGATGAATTTAGCCATTATCATCCATTAACACCTCCATTTAAATGAGTATATCAGAATAGTTTTAGCCTCCTAATGGGCTGGAACTCAAAATTGGTCAGCTCTTGTAAAAGAGTAAGAACATGAAGGAATGACATAAGATGATGTTTCCCAAACCAAGGGAAAGACCTATTACAGGTGCCTGATGATTGTTGAGTGACTGTGTGTGAAATAACACTAAGCCGCCTAGTGAGTGGATAGTCTTTTCAATTCCCTTTCAATCCTTTTCATTAATTAGAGAAAAATTCCCATTTCAGTTCAGGAGTATCCTAAAGCTTCTGCAGCCCTGGCATCTCCCAATTAAACAAAGAGGGGTGACTCAGGTTCAGACCTGATTACCGCCTTATTAATATTCTTTGATTTTTATTTGTTGTTGGCATTCCCATATATTAGTGGACAATGGTACTCATTTTCCACTTATCTATTTAACCAGAGTAGGATACTTACTTTGGGCTAGGTTCAATTCAAAGCACTAGAGATTTAATGGCTAACAAAATACAGTTTCTGCTCTTGTGAGATTTATCCTAAAATGATAAAACATTTTCTCTTAAGTTACATTTAAGTTTGAAAAAGTGAATTGCTTATGAAGACAAAATAATTAAGTAAATACTATTATAAGTGGTTCCCAATTATATCAAAAAACAATAAACGTGGCATTTGTATGATCAAAATTTGAAAAGCCTGGGGTAAGCGATACAATCAATATAAATTTATTTCCTTTCTTCTTTTGATAAGTATACATTTATTCTATGCCTCTTGATTTTCCAGGCAGTACTGATACAAAAGTCAGCCAGAAGACAGATGTATTTGCTATTATGACAGTGCTCGCAGAGAATAAAAAGAAGTCAACATTTAGAATACAACTTGAATATCCTGGAGGCCACCAGATCCCTGCTGGCGTGTGTCTGGGGACCACTTCCTGGTGGTGGAGACGCAGATGGGGCAGGAGTAGATCAGCAGGGCAGGATGCTCCAGGCATGGTAGGTGGTGCAAGGAAGTCAAAACGAGGCGTACCACGGAGAGCCATGTTTGTCATTCTAAATAATTTGAATTTTTTCCTGAAGGTATTGGGACACCCCTGTGGGATTTTACATCGAGGAATAGCATGACCAGATGTGCTCTTAGAAAAATGACTCTGGCCGCTTCATTCTGGGTTTTTTGTTTTGGTTATTTTTTGGTGGTGTTTTTTTTTTTTTTAAGATTCAACGGCACACACGTGCATTCATTACATGGAGCTTTTGTGTAGTGACGGAGATTAGGTCTCAGACGGCCCATTCCATCTTTGGAATACTCATTTTTTAAATAGACAAATCTATTGAAGTGCTCTGAAATTGATGAGAGCAAAACCAAAACACATTTCTTTTCCCCACCCTCCTGCTACTCTCCAATAAAGTGTAGTTCTCTATCCTCTTCTATTTCCCATTCTTAAAGAGCGTGCCCAGGAAGAGTTTTCAACCTTAAGGAGGGGACTGAAAAATCATTGTTGCTTGAGTGCAACTTTAGGTGACCTTAAGGCTGCCTTCACCCTTTGCTAAGCCAACTCCCATTGTTGGTTTCACTGGATTGCCAGGAAAATCCTCCGAGACAGATGGGGCAGGTCTCACTATTCTTGTTCTATAGGTGAGGAAACAGGATTCTCCAAGGTGGTGAAACCTGGGCTCGATTTGAAAGACTCTCGTTTTGGCTGTCCTTTCTTCTACACCACAGCGCCAGTAAAGCTAAAAGAATGATTTCCCCCCTGGTACCCTGGGCTTTGTGGGTTCTTTCTTCACAGTGGGTCTTCCACACCATCACATGATGGGGATCTCACTCCCTTTGGGCACATCTCTATTTGTCTCCCTTAATGACTGTACTACTACCCTTCCACTCTGTGTCCACATTAAACACAAATTTTAAAAAGACTACTTTCATTTCACTTTTATACTCAAATGATTTTTGACAGCGATTTTTTCCTAACCCTTTCCAGTAGGTTTCAGTGATAATGTCAAAACTTGGTGATAATAGCTCTGCTTTGGTTCAGGAGTGCTTTTCTCTCAGCGTCTTTATGTTTTATTGCAGACCCAGCATTGTAGGGTGGATGCTCTTTGCTAAATTTTTTCTCCTTTATTTCCCCTCCTCTGAGAAGCAGATTATTACATACTAAATGCCTTGAGCAAAACTTAATTCATTCCACTGATTCACATCTGTAGGACAAGCACTGATGGGAAGAGCTGTTTGAAATGAAATAAGAACTGAAGCTTACACCGTTAAAGAAAAAAAAAGAAAGGAAAAGAAATGGGCTGACATTCCTCTCTCAGTGTGAAGGGATTAAGAAGATTTTAATTATCTCACCTGGCTTTTGTTATTCCATTTACTCTTGTTCCCTGTCGTTTTCTTTGTCTAGCTCATGTGGTAGCATCTGATCTGGAGCCATCATCTGGATCTCACCTTTCAGGAAAGTCGCAGAGCCCCCAGGTGAAAAAGTAAAAATCACAGTTCAAAATGTTCGTAAATGGGTGGTGACAAGAGCAGAGGCTGAAGTCGCTATGCTCAGTCATGTATGAATCCAATAATAACCGCAGACTCAGGGCTGAATATGTTCCACTTTTTTGAATAAAGTAAATGGGTTTCTAATGTGATCTGGATGTGAAAAGAAGACACGATTATTGAAGGTATTGGTGCAATATCACGCAATGTAATCTCAGACACAGCTTCTAGTTGGGGGTCAGCCATGTAAACACAGAAGTGGGGTGTGGAGGGGGCAAGGTACTTTATTTTATTCAACTAAAATATACATACGCACCCACACAAAGAAATTATTTTTACTTCTTGGCCTTTATTCTAAGGTGATGGCTGGCGTCAGTTTCATATTTGCTGTTTTCTCCTCTCAAGATCTGTTTTTGACCTGACTGGAAACAGGAAAAGGAGTTTCCATAGGTCTTTTTTTTTAATTGCTAAACACTTAAAACTTTTCCTGTGATAAAGACCTAGACAGCAGCCTTGAGTATGGACCACTTTAAGGGAGAGATTGAAGGAGAAGAGTGAATAATATCTTGCAAAGGGGAGCCAATCCGGGGAACCTGAAATTGTTCCTCCAACCCCTGGGGGCAGAGGAAAAAGGAGACCCAAGGGAAATAAAGACATTTGCAGCTGCCTTGGGGCTGTGATAGGCAGGCAAAGAGAGGAGGCTTCTGGGCCATGAGGGAAAGAGTCTGGTCAGCAGGAAGCCCAGCACACTGCCTGGTAGGAGAAGGTTAGGGTGGACATGCCCTCTGATTGGGAACCTCTGGGCTGTTGATTGTTCAACTCAATAGCAGTGAGTAAAGGTGATGGGTGAAAAGTGAAAGATGAATCAGCTTCCGCTAGGAGTGGACTAGGGAGGCAGTGATGGGCTTCTCAGAGATCCCGATTTTGACTCCAGAGATCCAAGAACAGCCGGAAACAGGATGACTTCTTGAGGGATAAGCTTGACTTCACGCTGAGACACATCTCAAAGGACTGGGCAAGCAGTTGAGTGATTGCTGATTGAAAATAGGACCCTCCGAGTTGTCACTGGGCTCTCCACACTGTCAAGGGACACTCAGAGGGATGCAGAAAATCTTTCCTTCCTTTGGAAACATCAAAAAAGAAATCCAAGATATTACTTTCAGTGTGATTTTCATAACTGAAAGCCCCACTGATTAGAATAAGCGAAGGACAAACACATTAGTGCCCATATGAAATGGCTTTTGGAAAAAGATATGATCCACCAAGCCAAATGACCATGACAAGCTGTAATCAGGAAAACCAAATTTCACAGCAAATGGGACATTTGCTCTCTTGGAAGAAAGAAAAAAAATTCTGCTCGGCAAAAATGCTGCACCAGAAGTGACTGAAAATTCTCCATCTCTTTCAGTGCAGTTGCCAGGGCTGGTTGATTTTGTTTTCTGAGTTATTGTTCATACTGGTGGTCCGGCAAGTCAGGATAAGCCAACTGAGCTGATTTATGGAATCTTGGCAGGGGTGCTGGCTTCCAGCTAAAGTCGAGGACATGCAGATTTGGCCCTCTGCAGCAACTGGTCCGGATGCATCCCTGTTATCTGGTGAACACAGGTAAGCAACATGAATCTATAACATGCAAATCAAGAGAGTGGCCATGGTCAGGTTCCCTCACACAGTCCATTCAGGGCACATTCAATGCTACCAAATCCCTGGGCTGAATATCATAAGACTTCTGTGAGCTCTGTTGGGGGAGAGGGAGGTGCAGGGGGTGTGGAATCAGGGTTGTCTAGTAACCTGTGGAGATAGGAAGGGAACTCTGTCCGTAAGAACATGCTACATAATTTAAAGACTCTCAATATGGGCTTCTTAAAGGTGCAGCATTATTTCTTTTTAAATCTTTCACAAAATTACAAACATTTTCAATGGGAGCAAGAGGAATATCTCCCTTTTTCAATAGAATCAACATTTCTAAATGTTGGCATCTGGGGGGGGGGGCGGGAAACAAAGCATCCACAGTAAGATGTCCAACAGAACAAGTTTACCACAGTAAAATGTCTAACAGAACAAGTTTACCACATTGTGGGCACACAGGAGTTTGATAGATGCCCAACTCCTTCACTGGCTGAGTTGTCATGAGAAAGCAATGCTCAATACACTTTATGGACAATAACATGTCCTCTCAGTACATGAGGTGCCTCTCAGGAAAGAGGGTCCCACCACTGTCCAGAGTGGTGACCATCAACCCAACTCTGATAACTCCAGTCATAGAAAGTCTTTCTGTGCCTCCCACCTCTTCTCAAAGGAGACATGAATTTTAAAATGTCCTTACCCTGGAGGAAAACGAACTCAGATATAAACACTGTGTTTGTCAAATTCAGATAGACGGTTGGTGTATATTCCTGACTGGTAATAGGAACAAGTGTAGCCCATATATTCATGCTCATAAAAACATAGCTGGAGCTGATCTGAGCATTATATCAAATTGAACCATATGAAATAGCCGGTTTTGCAGGTCACACATGATTGACAATTGGCTACTTAACATAATTCAACCTCTAGCATAATGGTTAAGAGCATGGACTTTGAAGCCAGCTCTGCCACTTACCAGCTGTGATCTTGGGCAAGTTACTCACTACTCTGGTTTCATTTTCTCCCCTGAATAGGATTTACCTCAGAGTATTAATCTCATTCTTACAACATGTGTAAAAAGTAAATGAGTTAACATATGAAAAGCATTTAGAAGAGTTATTTGCATATAGAAATCGTTATTCATTCCCTTTCCATAGGACTTTGCTGGCCCTGATTAAACAGGTTACTCTGGAAAGATAGAGCCTATGTGGGGTGGGGTGGGTGGCCACAAACGTGACATTTGTTCAGGTCCTTGTGTTCAAAAAGGACTTCAAATGCAGATTTCTGATGTTATCCAAATGAAGGTAAACATATAGTCTCAGACACACTGATAAAATTTATGAATTATTAATTCATAAGATATTAATTATTAACATTTACATTTATCACAATATTTAGAGACTTGTTTTGGCATATTTTCATTACTTAATATACTTGACTCTCAAAAAAATATACAACTGGTGCAAACTCCTCATTCTCTAAAAGACCATTGAAAAGGTACTGCTAAAAGCCATTAACTTCTATATATTTCTCCTACTGAAAATGCAAAAGAAAACTATTGATTAAAGGACAAAAGTCAACAGAATCCTCTCTTGTCAGAGCCCTTGACTTCCACAAACAGGTTATTTCTACCTCCAGCTTGATGATATGTTCATGTTTTTAGAAGTCTGCAGTCATTTGCACCATTGCGTATCTTATATCATTGCCCATGCCAAGAAATGCAACCTTAAGCTCATAGCCCATGTTTGTCAAAAGCTCTACTGAGGGAGATGACATTTGGAAAAAAATAATTGGAGGTCATACAGTATTAGATGTCCTCAAATCTAATTACAGATTAAGGCAGCTCGGTAAAGAAATGCTTATTTGCATAGCATTTTAATGACTGTCCCCAAAATTGCTGTGCTGAATTATGTACCTGTATGGCTCAATATGAGAGATGGTCCAGTGAAAGTCTTTTCTGAGTCCACTGTAGTGATATTGCTATTGTTTCAAATGGTATTTACTTTATGCACAGAGAGAGAATCCTACTTTGCTTTGGAATCAAGAACAGCCAATTTTGTAAATGATTCGATTTCCATTTTCACGATAGAACTCAGAAACCTTAGAAACAAATGCATGGTCCATTAAATAAAAGTCAATTTTTATTAATTTTATTACAGGTTTCATTGCATGTCTTCACCATTCTTTTATTTTTTTATTACTTTTTACTATTGAGGCATGATTTATGTAAAAAAAATCACCAACTTGAAATGTAAAATTCAATGCGTTTTGACAAATGCGTAAAGTTGTGTAACCACGATCACCCTGATGATATATAGAACATTTCTATCAACCCCCCAATTTTCCTAGTGCTCGTGTTTCATCCATCCCCTTTCCCGATCTTCAGACCTTGAAAACCACTGATCTGTGACTATCGTATTGTTTTTTCTAGAATTTCATATAAATGGGATCAGACAGTCTTTTGCATCTGAACTCTTTCACTTCAGACAATCCTTTTAAGTTTTATCTATGTTGTTGGGTATATTGGTAGCTCATTCTTTTTATTGCCAAGCAATAATTTCACTGTGTGAATATACAGATATACCCAAATTTAGGTTGATTCTAATTTTGAGCTACTATAAATACAACTTCTGTGAACATTAATTTACAAGTCTTTGTGTAAATGTATATTTTGGGGGGGTAGATACTGAGGCATGAGATTGCTGGATTAAGTACCTGTATGTTTAACTTTATAGGAGACTGCCAAATTGCTTTTAAAGTGATTGTACCATTTTGCATTCACCTGAAATACATAGGCATTCCAGTGGCCTCACATCCTTGACAATATTTGCTATTTGCCAGTCTATTTAATTCTAGGTATTCTAGTGCATATGTAGTATTATATTATTGTGGCTTTCATTTGTATGTCCGTCCCAATGGCTATTCATGTTAAGCATATTTTCATGTCATTTGCCATTCATATATCTTCTTTGGAAAAATGTCTGGTGAAAACCTTGCCCAACTTTTTAGAAATTTAGACTGTCTTCTTATTGAGCGGTAAACATTCTTTATATATTCTGCGTATATTCTTGATATATGTTTTGCAAATATTTTCTCCCAGGCTATGCCTTTTCATTATCTTAACATTGTATTTTCAAAAGAAAAAGTTCTTTTTTTTTAGTTGGAGTCTCACTCTGTCGCCCAGACTGGAGTGCAGTGGCACGCTCCTGGCCACGGCAGCCTCGACCTGCTGGGCTCAGGCAATCCTCTCGCCTCAGCCTTCCAAGTAGCCAGAACTACAGGCACGCGCTACTGTGCCCGGCTAATTTTTTTTATTTATTGTAAAGACGAGGTCTCGCCAAGTTGCCTGGGCAGGTAGTGAAAGAAAAAGTTTTAAATTTTGATAAAGTTGATTTATTTTTTCTTTCATAATTTTTATATTCTAGAAATCACTGCCCAATTCAATGTTACAAAGACAATCTCCTATTCTCTTCTAGAAATTGTATAGTTTTTGGTTTTTCATTTAGATCTATGATTCATTTTGAGTTAATTTTTATATGTAATGTGAAGTAAAAAAGTTCATTTTTTGCATATCAATATCCAATTGGTTCAGCATAATTTGTTGAAAGGAATATCCTTTCCCCATTGAGTAATCCTTGCACCTTTAAAAAACCAAAAGAAATATAAGCATGGATCTATTTCTGGACTCTAAACTGTTGGGTTGATTTCATTAATTATATGATCATGTACTTCATAATGGCATTTCTGTGACAGCAGACTGCATATTTGATGTTAGTCCCATGAGATTATAATACCATGATTTTTTTTTTTTTTTTTTTGAGTTGGTGTCTCAAAAGTGGCACCATCATGGCTCACCACAGCCTCAGCCTCCTGGGCTCAGGCAATCCTTCCACCTGAACCTCCTGAGTAGCTGGGACTACAGGTGCACACCATCACACCTGGTTAATATTTTTTTATTTTTTGTAGAGACAAGGTGTTTTTATGTTGTCCAGGTTGGTCTCCAACTCCTAGGTTTAAGGAGTCCTCTCACCTTGGCCTCTCCAAGTGCTGGGATTTCAGGTGTGAGCCACCATACCCGGTCAAGATTATAATACCATGTTTTCATTGTACTTTTTCTATGTTTAGATATACAAATACCATGCTGTTCACTTGCCTACAGTATTTGGTATAGTAACATGCTGTATGGGTTTGTAGTCTAGGAGCAACAGGCTGTATCACAGAGTCTAAGTAGGCTACACCATCTAGGTTTGTGAAGTGTTGTTGTTCACACAATGTTGAAATCACCTAATGGCACATTTCTCAGAATGTATCCCCATTGTTAAGCAATGCATGGCTGTGTATATGATTGCTGTAACTTTATAGTAAGTCTTGAAATTAGGTTGTATGAGTCCTTCAACTTCGTTCCTATTTCTAGGCTTTTTATATTTCCATATACATTTTAGAATCAGCCTGTCAACTTCTAAAAAAATCCAGAAAAGATTTTGATTGAACTTACATTGAATCTACACCACAACTGTAAAATTGTGCCTTGCAGGCCTCCCACTACAAGGAGTGGAGCTGACCCAGGGCCCTGATGCTGTGCTTTGAAATTCATCACTTTCTTTTGGGCCCCCACAGGCTGTTTCCCAGTCAAAGACTGAGTGTGGTGGGATACTATTGCAGACTCATTGCTGGAAGACAGGAAACTCCTCTTTGGGTCTAATTAATCTCAAGGAGTCCCCATTGTTTGTTTTTTTTTTTTCATTTCCACATTAGTATATTAGAATCACATTTCAGACACAAATCACAATACAACCAACCCTCCTAGTCTCCATTTTAAAAAGGAAGCTGTTATTCTAAATCTTTATGACATCTATTGACAAAGGGGCATTGCCCCTTTGTGTTTCAGTAAAAATGAAAACTGTGTGCATGCCTTTATATGAATCTTCCTTAGGCTAGATGACAGGCTGGGACAGTTCTACCCAATATTCACCCCCATCCTCCTTCTCTTAGATTTACATTTGCCTTGTAGCCTGATATCTTTCCCAGCATTCCTTTTTTTTTTTTTTTTTGGCTCTCTCTTAATAAAATCTTCTCAGATTTAATCATAACTTGATGTTTACTTCTCAGGGGATCTGGAGGAACAAAGTGGTACTAAGAGTGGTTTGAGAAAACAGATAGCAAGGTAGAGCCATAGAATTAGCTCACTGAATTGGCAGATAAGGAGCACGTGTGTAGTCCCTGACACAAGATGCAATCCAATTGCTGATATTTCACTGGTGGTGGCCCTGGGAAATGTCCCCGTGGAAGCAAATGCTGTGATGGGTATGATGGAAATATGGAGAGAGCAATGCCTACAGTTGCAACACAATTGACTGGCCAAGGCTAGGTGCATGGACTCCCCACTAAGGGAAATGAGAGATGGAGCTGTTTGTATGGACTGAATAGCTGAGTGTAAGAACCATAGGATCTGCAGTGGCAATGGTGGTAGTGGTAAAGAGCTCCTTATCATCTGTAGCTGAAGGGTAGGCACAACCGAAAAGGCAAGCTCAAGTCCTAATTATGAGGATCTCAGGGCTCCAGGGTCATCCTACACTTCTTCAAGCAAGAAAACCTGGACAGATGTCTTGATGATGTAGACTTTACAACCCCATGTCCACCCTCTGGGCATGCATGGGTGGCCTACCTTTCCCCAGTAAGCACTTTGACCATGCTGAAAGATGCTGCAGAATCCTCTTCCCCAAAAGACACAGGTGGCCCCTTTCCACCTTGAAAGCTACTTCCATCTCCACTCCTGCTTCCAGATTGATCATCAGAGTTAAGTCCCGGGGTAACCCAGCTGTAGTCAGAGTGAGTCTTATAAGGTAAGAAGAGACTATACAGAGAAAGAAGTAAGACAACTATCTGGCATATACGGGCAGAGCCAGGGAAGTACTCCTGGGATTAGATTTTGAGGGTGCTTGATCAAGGAGGCTAGAATATAAAGCCGGATAAGCAGGAATTCATTGATTTGGGGGCATTTTCTCAGGAGATGGGATGAATCGCCCTAGCAAATAACCAGGGATAGGACAAACTCATTAATGGGGTGGCTCTCCTTGAAGACATTATGGGCAACTCTCAGCAAAGCAGAAATGCCTGAGCTTCACCGGCAAAGGGTAAAGGAAAGAATGAAGAGCCAGCACTATTCACAGTAGCAAAAATATGGAACCAACTGTGCTGCCCATCGAAAGTGGACTGGATTAAAAAAAGTGGTACATATGCACAATAGAATATTATGCAGCCATAAAGGACAAAATGAATTCTGTAGCAATTTCATTGGATTTAGGGTCTATCATACTCAGTGATCTATCACAGAAACAAAGAACTGAGTACATATTCTCACTCATAAGTGGATCCTGAACATTTATCATAATACCACAAGAAAGAGATTGGCAGTAACAGGGCACCCAAGAGAGGGAAGAAGAGAACATAGCATCAATAAAGGCATCTGATCCCAAACCAGGAAAAGTGAAGACCAATGGGAGGTCTAAACTTCACCTGTATGATGAACACTTATGTACCTAATCCTGGGTACCCTATATCTTTAAAATATAAATACATAAAATGAGTTTCGAAAAAAAAGAATAAAGAACTTAAGCATGTTTGTGCTTCAATAACACTTTATTTACAAAGTGATGGGAGGCTGGATCTGGCTAGGGTTTGCTGACCACTGCCCTAGACAGTAGCCAACCAAAGTGCCACTTAATACCTACAAATTAAAAAGAAGAAAAAAACTAGACTGCAGGAGTAAAAGTCTGAAAGCAGTTGCCCCAATAAAAAGTCACCGTTTGTTGCTCAGTCCCTGCACTTGAGCCAATGTTCAGAACTTGGAGCCCATTGACTTAAGACAGAGCCAGGTCTTCCAAGATCTTACAACATTATGAAAAGTATATCCTATGACACTTCCCTATTCTTCCCGAAGTGACTGAGAGCCATTTATTCAAGTGACCATACTCTATGGAAATGGGAAAAAGCAGACATTTCAAGAACTAATTGGCTACAGTGTTTGAGTGGACATTGATACCCAGAGACTCAAAACATCATCATTAGTGTGGGACTTGCAGGAACCAGGTCATAATAACTAGAGCCCTGGTTAAAGTTCAGCTCACAGTGGGCCCCCTAGGTCCATGGACCTACCTGTTGTCATTTTCCAATTCCTGAATGCCTAAGTGAAATCAATACACTTAGCAGCTGGAGCAGCCCCACATTGTACCCCTGGTCTGTAGAGCAAGATTTTGCATAATGAGGAAGGCCAAATGGAATTCTCTGATACTGTGAGCAGATGACAGAGCTCAGTGTCCTAAAGATGCAGGGGCGTTGATCCCTATCATTTTTCAGTTTAATTCATCAGTCTGACCCCTGCAGAAACCATCTAGATCCTGGAGAATGACTGAGAATACCCTAGTCTTAGCCAAACTGTAGCCCCCTGGCAGTTGCTGTGCCAATTCTTCTATTACTGGTAAAGCAGATTAATGAGGCCCCAGATATACGGATATACCCATTGGTGTGGAACATGTGTTCTTCTCCATTCCAATTGGGAAAAAAGATCAGAAGCACTTCACATTCATGTAAGAGGAACAATATTCACTTACATTTTTTCCTTAGAGCTATATTAATCCTACTGTTCTGTCATAATATTGTCTGAACACGTATGAACCATCCATAAGCCACATTAACCATCATATCAACATCAAGCTGATTGGACTGGATAAGCAGGAGTCAGCAGTGCACTGGAGGCCTTGGTAGGTCCCCTGTGCCCTAGAGGACAGGAGAGAAGCCCTCTGAAGGTTATTTGGCAGTACAGTGAAATTTTTAGGTGATCCACTGGTTAGGGGCATGCTCAGTTAACCCTTTCAAAGAAAAATGCAAATTTTGACATCTTGAATTTTTTACACAGAAAAAGAAACATGGTGCCTAGCAGGCCTCTTTAAATTCTGGTAGTCACACCTTCCACACTTGGGAAAACTTTTCCAGTCCATGTACCAGATAACAAAGAAGGCTGCCAGCTTACAAAGGACCCAGAGCAGAAAAGAACACTGCATCAGGTGCAGGCCACCATGCAATCAGCTCTTCGTTTGGGAACATCAGATCAAGCAGATCCTGTGGTTTGGGAAGTGTCAGTGAGGAAAAGATTGTGCAGTGTGAAGCTTGTGACAAGCCCCAGTAGGAAAATCACAACATAGGCCCCATGATTCTGGAGTGAAGGCAAGCCATCCTCAGCAGAGAATGGCACATCTTGGGAGACAGACCCAGTGCATTACTGGCTCTGGTAGAGTTGGAACACTTACTATGGGTCACCTAGTGACCTTGTGTCCATAACTGTCCATTATGAATCAGGGTTTCCAAGTACTAAAGTCAACGGGCCCAGAAAGTCCATCAGAAGATGGAAATGGAGCATCTAGGATCAAATCAGAACAGGGCCAGAGGGCGCATGTCAGCTGCACAAGCAGGTAACCCTAGCCCCTATGTTACCCACTGTTGTTGCATTAGTGCCCTTACTCGATATGGCCAGCTCGAGGAGGAAAAATCTCAAGGGTGGTTTATAGATGGATTGGCTCAGTATGTAGATGTAAGTTTAAAATGAACAGGACTGCATTACAGCCACATTCATGGGTAACTGAAAGACACAGAGAGGAGTTTTCTCAATGCGCAGAGCTTTGAACTGAACTTGCATGAGATGAGAATACATGCAGATCACTGGACAGTGGCCTGGAAGGAAGAGGATTGGATGACCAGGGCAAGAGGTTCTGGAGGAGAGGCACGTGGATGGGCAAATGGGAGTGGATGATGTTTATATCATATGAATGCCCAGAAAGCATCCACCCACCATGGAAGGGGCACTGAATAACTAAGTAGGCAAAATGACTTGGCTAATGATATTTGCCAGCTTGGTCATCAGCCACCCAGAACCAGCATAACAGGCCCATGAACAGAGTGGCCATGGTGGCAAAGAATGAGGCAACGAATGAGTCCAGCAGCATGCACTACCACTTACCAAGGCCTGTTTCACTGCTGCTACCTTAGAATGTCCGGCTTGTTGGAAACAGAGAAGCAGACATCAACATTGAGTCCCTGTTGCACCACCATTCCTTGGGGAGACCAGCAGGCCCTGTAGCGGTGAGTTGACTTTATTAGCTCTTCCCACCTTGGAAGGGTCAGTGGTTTGTCCTCATAGGGATGGCTACCTCCTCTGGGTGTGGAATTACCTGTCCTGTCTGCAGAGACACAGCTGTCTAAGTAGCTCTAGAAAGCTCACACTGGCTGCTGAGTGGAAGCAGGGCGATATCCAGCAAGACTGAAGACCAGAAGACCACTGAGGAGGCTGTTGCAGTAGCCCAGTTAAGAGTTGATAAGCAATGATGGTTGAATAGAGAAAAAGAAATGATAGTATTCAAGTTTAGATAAACAATTGAAAGGTAAACAGTGTATTGAGAGAAAAGCTAACCTTCTTCTAAGTAATCTCAGGCCCACCTTTCTACATTTTAATGGGCAATATGTTCTCGCTGATTATCCTCTGATTCAATGAATCCTTTGATAAAATTGCAAACAATGTTTCAGGGTTCCATAGCCACAAAGAAAGCAGGGCAAATATTTAGTGGCTATGTGCCCAGAAAGGGTGTTACTTTTGGCACAATGAACCAGAGCAATTTCCAAAGTAGTATTTATTCTTTTTAAAATTATGCACACAACAAATGTCTGGGTGAACTGACTTCTTTAACCCATGTTCTAATGTGTGGGTAGGCTTATAATTTGGAGCACTCACTCAGGAAATTCTGAAATTAAGGTTCTTTCAGAAGTGTTGACTCATCCCCTCAGCACTTTCTGAATAGATCCATTAAACACACCAATTAGTAATTCTAAATTGCATTCTAAATTCTGCAGGTGATTTTCTGATGAAATGTTGCTTTGCTAATTCTAGTGGATGTTGTTTAGAATTTGCCTTTGCATTGAAAATAGCTTTGATTTTTCTTTTGATAAAAATGGAAACTATTAGAAAGGGTCCATCCAACCCTATGCCACTATGAATCCAGCACAGTCTTCTAGTCTTTGAGATCTGTATTCAAATATGGTGCTCATGCGTGTGCACCTTTCACACTTGTAAAAAGCAAGTCCTTGGTATAGAATAGTTTAAGAGAAAAGCATTGCGTTTAACTATCTATGTATAATTCCCCAAGAAACACATGAATGATACATTATATAGTATGCAAAGGATACTGTACAGCATGTCTGTATTTATTTTACCATTTAGTAGTTTTCTGAGACAGATTAATTTTTTGCCATCATTGCCTATTGCTCGATGCCAAACATTAATTCTAATTTAAAACTAATTAAAAACCTTAAATGATAGTAGATACTCCTCACTAAGAGCCACTTACACAGATCTTTAAGTGTTGCAAAAAAAAGAAAAAGAAAAAAGAAAAGAAAAGAAAGAAAAAAAAGAAAAGAAAAAAACCCAAATAGAATAAATTTTTTCTTCCCCTAAATTTTTATGTTTAATGCAGGTAAAATGCTTCCATTCCTAATAAGGGTTTTTGACTGATTTGGGAAAAGGAGAACAAAAGCAAAGTTATCAATTTAGCATCTGTCCTCATCATTTGTGTGTCATCATGGCTCAGAAGATAGTGATAAACATTTGATATGGAAAGGAGGGTAGGACATTAGGGAAGGGTTGGCATGGTGATAGAGAAAGACTCTTCCAAGTTTGCTTTCTGAAAGAGTGCTAGTCTCCATGGCTTGACCAATGATGTGTTTACTCTTCGGCAATTAGAACTTAAAATGTTTAAAATCAAAATATTTACAGGTCTTCAATGTATTGAATACAGAGATGCAATATGAATGCACATTTGTTTATAATTCTTCATTCAGTGGATGCTATGAAAGGAAATGAGCCTTCAAGTCTCAAAGAAAAACCAGTCTAATGTTGAGTTAGGGAAAGGAGGGAGTAGATGGAAATGGATAAATAAGGGACTCAAGCGATCAAGTGTCCTATCACAGGTATATGATTCTATGTAACCTGAATTGCTGCACTCTTTTGCACCAGAATCTCTTGTTTAGAAGTTTATAAAAGGAATTTAAGATTTGACTTTGGGATAAGACCGCATGAATGTTAAGATAGGTTCCAAACCCTCGACTCTATGAAGCCATAAAAATGATACATGTGGCCACATTTTTGTTATACTCTTTGCCACCATAGTCTTTTATGGCCCTGTCACTTTTTCATAGGAAAAAAAAATGTCAAAGACTTAGATGGTTTATTTTCCCCATTCACATTTATTACATAGAAATTATTTGACACTGGATATTTTGGAGCTCCTTACCCAGGACCCATAGTTTCCAAGACTGCAGAATCAGGATCTGTGTTTTTCATGATGGCATCAACAGGACACCAAATTTAAAATTTCAACATATGGTTGAAATCTCTCAACTCTCTCTTTCTCTCCTAAATCTCTCCTTTTCTGGCTCTCCTTGTCTTCTCCCCAGTCTGTCCCTACTTCCGTAAACCCTTCTGATCCTCCCAACAAACACACACATATATTTAGCCACACACATATACACACACACACACAAATGTATGCATATACACACATACACACACTTTCCACTCCGCATTTTTTTTTGGTTTTAATTTTTACTATTTAAGGCTCAACTGCATGAGGACTTGTAAGCCACTCGAAGCTCTGTTTACTTGAATCTCTGAAGCACTGTGGTGAATGTTCAGTCTCTATTCCCTCTTCTACAGCTGTTTTTCTTGGGGCACATCCACTCCTCCTCTTGATGGGGCTGTCGATGAAGGTAGCCTTCTTTCTCCTGGTCAAAGGTTAGTTTGTGACCCAAGAAGGCTGCACCCTGAGAGTGCTACCTTCAAGAGATAGTTCTTTTAAAAGAACTTCATAGTTCTTTTAAAAGAATCATGTTTTTTTCTTTTGAATTTGTTATTTTATATATTTTGAAATATTTTATGTAATCATCATCCATAAGGCTCTATACCCCAATAGGAAGTCTTTTCCTAGGTTCTCTAGGCTGGGTTACCTAACTACTATGACAACCTATACATATTTAAATTTTTTTCTTTATGGAGTTTTTACTGACTCCCCTTTCCATTAAAATATATGTGTACTTGACGTCAAGAATGATATGTCCATCATTCATCTCTAAATACCAAACTAAACAATCCTAGCATTAAATAGAAAACACAAAGTTTCTAGGCTTAAGTCAAGATGTCTCAGACTCACTGATAATATTTTACATTTTTTGAAGACATATTTTTTCTATAATTGTTTCCTAGCCTACAATTTTGATCAAATGCCCACTCCACATTTTATATGTTTTTCTTTCTCCCTTGGGCATTTTGCTTATGTCCCTACTCTTTCTTCATTTACTTTCTTCTCCTTCTGGTTCTTATTTTAACACTGAGATATTGGAGCAGAAGTCTGTGAACTTATTAAAGATGGGAAGGAAAGATCAACTTTGGTTGGCCTCCAAAATGGAGAATATTTGTAATGCTTGCTTGGGAAAGAAAATAAACAAAAAAAGTTAAAGAAAAGTTGGTGAATTTTTACTTTCTAGGAATTCAAGTAAAAGCTAATTATTTATATTTAGGGCCTAAGGATGAGAGCTTAAGACATAGCACCAATGGACACAGAGTTTCAGTTTTCAACAGATTTATTTATCAGTAAGTTTATTCACAGATGCCATTCTGAGTAGTAAAGCAGGAAGGAAGTGTGTTACAAAGTTTCTATTAAGAAAAATTTATTGAAATATATGCATACAGAAGAGTGCCTGAATCACAAATGTATATAGCACCTTGAATTTTCACAAAGCTAATGGTCCATATCATTGTATCAACAAAACAGGACATCACCAGACTCCTAGACTCTCCCACCCCACCCCTTCCCAATCATTAAGTCCCACCTAAAGGGACTACTCTCCTCGTTCTCCTTGCCAGGGATCAGCTTGGCCAGTTTCTGAGTTTTATATAAATGCGATTGCATAGACTCCTATGTATTTTTCCGACACATTTATTTTATCTAACATTGCTTCATAAAATTCAATCATATTGTTAATGTATAGCAGTCATGTATCCCTTTTTGCTGCTTTATCGTAATCAATTATATGAGCATATCACAATTTATTTCTCTATTCTATTATTGACGAATATTTGGGTAGTTTCTAGTTTTTAGTTATTATAAGTAAGACTGCTAGGAATATTCCTAGACATGCTTTTTGAGTATACATATATATATGCAATTTTGTTAGACATTTACCTAGTTATGGAGGTGCTGGGTCACAGAACATATGAGTTTAGTTTTACTGAGTACTGCCAAATTGTTTTTTAGGATAATTGTACAAACTTAGACTTTTATGAGCTGGATATGAGAATTCCAGTTGTCCCACATCTTTGTCATTACTCGGTGTATGTTCTGTCTTCTTAATGTTAGTGTTCTGTTTGTTGTGTACAAATATTTCCTCTTGGTTTTAATTTTTATTTCCTTCATGACTGAGTACTGTTTCCTATGTTTGTTGACAATTGAGATACTTTCTTTTGTGAAGTGCTTGTTCAATGCTTTGTCCTTTTTTCTATTGTGCTGTTTGTCTTTTCTCAGTGATTTGTGAGTGTGGCAGGCATCCTCTAAAATGGCCTTCAGTGACCCTTACCTGCTGTGTTTATGCCTCCATGTACCTCTCCCTTGAGTGTGAACTGAACCTTGTGACTCACTTATGATGTATAGCACACAGCAAAGGTATAAGATATCACTTCTGACATTGGGGTGTAAGAAGATAGTGACTTCTCTCTTGCAGTCTCTCTCTCTCTCTCTCTCTCTCTCTCTCTCTCTCTCTCTCACTCTCTCTCAACATTTGCTTTCTGGGAAGCCAGCTGCCTCATTGTAAGCTGCCCTGTGGAGAGGCCCACATGACAAAAAAAAAAAGGATGCTTCCAGCCAGTGGCCAGCAAGTACCTAATTCCTGCCCACAGTCATGTAAGTGAGCTTGAACCTTGCTATCCTCCCTGAGTGAGGCCTTGAGACAATTTCAGCCCCAGCTGACAGCCGACCTGCAGTCTCATGACGGACCCTCAGCCAGAGGCACACAGCTAAGCCATGCTCAGATTCCAGAACCACAGAGACTGAGATGATAAATATTTGTTGTTTTAAGCACCTACATTTTTAGGTAACTGATGCTACAGCAATAATTTACTAACATAAGGCATTTTCTGTAGATTCTGGATAGAAAGGAGACCTTTGTCATTTAAGTGGATTCCAAATATCTTCTCCCACTCTTGATTTTCCCTGCCATTCTTGATTCTTTTGATAAACAAAAGTTTTCCCATTTTTAATGTATTTAAATGTATTATACTTTTTTGTGGTGCAGGATGATGTGTTTTGTTTAAGAAATTTTGAGAAATCTTTGCTTGTCCAAAAGTCATGGATATTATCTTCAATGGCTGTATTTTCAAAAGAAAAGCTAATTCATCAGAATAGGATATATGTTTCCTAATAATCATAGCATAACGTATAATCTTTATTGAGCAATTACTAAGGGAAAAGCACCATGCTAGTTGCTTTAGCTTCATAATTTCCAAGGGAGACATGTTGGCAGAGGTGGGATTTAAAACCAAACTGTATGAGTCTTTCAACGTCTTTACCATTCATTATATATTTGCTTAGTACTTTCTTGACACAAGCTTGTCATTTTGGAATCCTGGTTTGTCTAAAGTATTTTCTGTCTTAATGAGGAGGAGGGTGGAGGAAATTGATTACTTTAGCTCTTCAATCCTCACATTGATTTTTCTGTGAATATCTTTTGGTTTCTGTGCCACAGTTTCAGCTGGAAGTAACAGAACATACACTGGGCTTGAGGTATCCTGTCTTCTTGTTCAAGGGTGCCCAATGTAGTTATGTGAACCTAGACAACTCATTTAATCTCTTTTGATATGTTTTGTATTTTGTTTTCTTCCCTGAACACTCAGCATGTTACCTGTGTAATGCTGGTTTTATTTTTCATGGAAAGTTAACTCTTTACATCTGGGTACAGCCTTGGTGGAATGGATCAGGTGCACTGCCCTCCTGCTAGGAAGATAACAGCATCCCGGGAGACCATTTCTACCAGATTCTTCCCCAACCACAGCATAGCCAAGGAGCAGGTCTATACCCTAGGCTTGGCTGACTGAAAAATCATTCTGGAGATATAATGGGGTGACGTAAAAGTTTTATTTTAATTAATTGGTTTTAGTTCATTTTTTTCCAGTGAAATTGACTGACATTAAAGTGGCTTCTGTCCTGTGTCCACCTCTGCAGCACAATACCTGGTGAGGATGGATTTATATTAGACAGTTAAAGCCACTAGCACTGTGCCTTTCCCGGAGTAATTGCTCAATAAATGATATGCATTATGTTGTAATTATTAGGAAACATATATTCTACTCTGGTTAATGAGTTTTTCTTTTGACAATACAACAATAAAACACATTCTGTAGCTCTATTTTTATGTCCACAATGTTTGTATTTGGTAAACCAGGTCAGCTCCTTGGGGGTGTCTGATTCATGCTTCAAGTTAAGTTCTTCATTATAACTAAAGGCTTTGTCTCTCTAAGAAACCAAGTATGTAGAATGCAGAAAAACTTAGCATAACTAGAAACAGCTGTCAAGAAACTGACTTTGAGGACATTTGTATGCACATGTGCTGTTTTGTCTTCTTATAAACTATAGTATTTACTGCCTGTTAACAGTTTGATAAATATATGTTTTATAATGGAATGTTCCCATTCTGAATATCCTGCTGGGTCTTAGGTGTTAACCTCTTTGACTTAAAACTTCATAAATTCTTTGAATGGAGCATTTCAGGATCAGAATGATTACACAACCTGTTTGCATGTATGTTTCTCTCTATATATTATTTATGCAAATTCTCTCGCAGCAATTGTCTTTACCCTCTTCTTTCTTTCCTCAAATACTTGTATATGTAGGGTGAGAAAGATAAATAGTCTTAGAAAGAGAGTGAAAAGGAGAGATAGCGACTGGGCAGGAGGAAAGCTCTTGAACCTGTAGCTCACGGGGCCAGGCATGGTTGCATAGCCTGCTTTAAGTGGCTTGTGCAGTAGATGGTATTAGCTAGGGCTGGCTGACACCTTCCACCTTCCAGAGGGAGAGCTACAGCGGCTGCACGTCATTTAGGAGATACTTGGGGAAAGGTGAAGGGTCTAGATATTCCCCAAAGGTCATGCTCTACCTAGTGATGCTTGTGAGTTAAAGCTTGTCCCTAAACATTTAGAAAAATAAAACACCAAATAGAATAGAACAAAAAGTGACTCTCCACCTTTTGACGGAGCAATGACTCTGCCAAGGCTCCACCTCTCATTTACTCTCTGATATGAGGTGTGATGATAAGTCCCAAGCCACACTTCACAGCTCTGCAGAAAACACCTCATATGTGGACACCCATCTGAAGTTCATTCTGGGACTCCCAGTCTTGGGATTTGGCTCAAACAGGGGAAATTCCAGGTTTTTCTTGTAACAAAGCAACTCAGCTTTAGAAGCAAAGAGCAGGTGTGATGGCATCTCTGGGCAGGAGGGGAGCAGTATTCCCAGCTGTCTCCAGCAGCTGTTTCTTTCCTACTTGCCCCTCCCCCCCCAACCCCCACAGTTCTCCTTTAGGGCTGTGACTGCATCTGAACCTGACCTCCAGGCTCTTCTCTGTTAGTTCTATTTAGATTTGGACACGTCTCATTCCCCTTTAGAAGCAAGACTCCACACAAATTCTTTAGAACACAATAAAGGATCATATTGGGAATCTTCCTGAGGAGACGGATTCAAACCCTAACCCACATAAAGCAACACTTCCCCAAACAGCAACTGCTAACATGTAGAAATCAATGTTTTGTATCTTATGCTAATTACAACTTGATTACACATTGGCACAACAGGAATATTCTCTATCACCCCCCTCTCGACCTCACACTTCTCTGACTTGAATGCTGAGCTCAGATATCCAAAGTTCAAGCCTCCTGTGGGTGAAAGTTGTTCCAGCAGACTTTCATTTCCTCTCAGAACCTGCTTCCCAATCTCTTCTCCCAATACAAGTCCTTGTTATCCCCTCTGGTTCTTTACTATGCAATAGATTTATGGTGCAAATACCTTGATCACAACGAGTTCAGCTCCGATTCTTGGTTCCTGACTCAGGTCTGAGAAGTTCTTTTTCTTGATTTTAAGCCATCTGCTTGGATCTTAAAGCCATCTATATAACACAGGTTTCTCTGAACCCAAAGACCTGTAATCCTTATTCTTGACTGACCCAATTTTTACTGTTCTGGTTAATTGGTCTAGATCAATATCCCCTGGAGGGCTTGAAGGCAGAATCCTGGTCCCCACATCCCAACCAGAATCTGCATTGTAACAAAGTTCCCAGCTGCTTTGTAAGGTTTAAACCATGCCCTACGTTTAGTATGTATTACATCGAGACACTTAATATACCAGTAGTGTGCCAGAGATATGCAAATACAAATTTAAAACCCTATTTTTTATATTAAAATAAATGTGGGCATATTATGGGGTAGAACACACAATTCACAAAACTTTTAAAGTGAAAACAAGAAACAAAGAAGGAATTTCTGGCTTATTGTAGGTAATTTTAAGCTATACCCACAAGGATCTTGGGCATGTGCAATTATTAGCATCCTCCCCTTTGAGTAATTACATCGGAAGGTTTGAGAAGTGGGACTTCTTTACCTGTTTCTGAAAGTTAACATCTGGGCCCAATTCTATTAATCATGATGTGGCTTTAATAGTGGCTGTGCCTTTCCTGAGGGACCACACTTGTAATTTTCTTGTCATAACCAACAGAAGACTTCTCCTTTCATTGAGAATTTGGTAATCTTGTTGGACTACTCCCTGTTCCCAATTTCTAGCCTGAATTGCCAGTGACAGTGTCTTCTGTGAGTTCTGATGAGCTGTTTCCCTCTCCTCTCCTGCTCTATTTCCCCGTCTCCTGAGAATTGGCTTTTTTCAAAATCCTGTTTTACTCAGGGTTACAATATAAAGCATTTTCTGTATGCAGTAATAATAAGAGACAATACCATGAGAAGGGCTGTCCTCTGCTCTCTCACAAATAACTGACATGTTTCCTTAGAGAATTTGATTCTGTTTTGTTGAACATCTAAAGAGATACAAAAACTAATGAAGAGGCCTTAGAGATAAAGCTAGATGTGCAAGGCCTATCAATTCCTTAGAAGACAATAAAAGACGCAGAGAAAAACTTGGGAATTCTTGGAGGTAAACATGCATAGAAACATGTGAGTAGTCATATTTGAACTTTGATGGTGAAATCATACCTAATGAAATCCCTTGCCAACAACTACTGTTGTTTTAAACTTCTGGCACTACAAGATGGGAAAGAATAGAAAGACTAATTATTATCCTAGTATTCTAGTACACTGATAAGCTGACAGCCTTTAAAATATCATTATTATTACTTCTTTTCCTACAGATTAAGAATCCTCTCTAGAACTTTATAGGAACTTCTTTCTAAACAGAGATGATATTGGTGATGAAGTGAGGGTCACAGAATGAAAAAATTGCAAGACTGTGTGTGTATAGCAGCTTACATCTGTAATCGCAGAACTTTGGGAGGCCAAGGCAGGAGGATAGCTTAAGCCCAGGAGCTTAAGAACAGCCTGGGCAAAATAGTAAGACTCCCATCTCTACAAAAAATAACTTAAAAAATTAGCCAGATGTGGTGGTGCACACCTGCAGTCCCAGCTACTCGGGAGGTTGAGACAAGAGGATTGCTTGAATCTAGGAAATATGAAGTTACAGTGAGCTATGATTGCACCACTGTTCTCCAGTCTGGATGCTAGAGTGAGACCCTGACTCTGAAAAAAAAAAAAGAATTTCAAGGGAAACTGGCTGCAAATACTGTACTTGTTCAGTTTATTTGGTCTTGATCTAAAACAGCCCAAGTGGTAAAATCCCTCCTCAATCACTAAGAAATCATAGCTATGGAAAAGTAGCTGTGAATTTGAGAAGGAAATGTTTTATAAAGAACAGTTTCATAGGATGCTCTGGGTTATGGTCATATTAGGGCTGGCTTAGTAACCTGGGTTCCATGAGAGGTACTTACATGCCAATTCAAGCCACACTGTAAGGAAAGGGCTAAAATATCAGAATTTCCTTCCTTTGTTAGCTTTATGTATCTGCCTTCTCCCTGCCTTACATAAAGTATGCCCTCTGAAAGCACTAGCCATCTTATACTGACAAATATAAATTAAACTGGAATTTTATGGAGGTTTATACAGTCATTTACATTTTAGAAAATAAGTTCCTTGGCTCTTAAACAGATATAGGTCATTTATAAGAAACAGAGTGGGAATATGTACTGATAGAATTTTCTCCTCTGGAGCTAAGGAAATAGCTATTGTCCCACAAAGATGATATAGGGGAATGATTTTCCAGCTCTTGAGTTTTCAGCGTGAGAGCACATTGACCAGATTTTGGAGGCCCAAGGAAGACTCAATGCGATGCTTGTTTTGTGAGAAGTAACAGGTTTGACACAGCCTTTTCCTTAGCATCTTTGCTATGCAATTTTGAAAGTGCATTAGTGGTGTCTCTCCCAAAGCAGGGTGTGATTCCATGGGAAGAATAGGGCCGAGGCCTAATAATAACTGCATAAAATTCCAACGTCCTTGGGATTTTCACATGATTGTCAGAAGGCAGAATATGGAAGATGATGTAAGATTAACAGTTATAAATTTTTGGAGTCTAATTTCAATGTACTCTTCAATATATCAACTGAGATAAATTCATTGTGGTTTGTGTCCATTTTTTAGTAACAAAGAAAGCAGAGAAAAGCTCTCTGAAGGAAAACTGTTCATTCTGATGAATGAGCTGGAGCTCAAAGGAAGCGACTTTCTTTCCTATCGGATACACCTGTTTTTGAGGAAACGAAGAACCCTGCAGGAGACGAAGCTGTGAAACATTAACCCGGGCACAGCAGTCACCTGAGGTTTCTAATGGAGCACGAAGATGCTAGGGAAAGCCCTCCCCTCTTAGAGGAAAGGTTTGATAAAATGCTATCTTAGTGCTTAAAAATAGCAGCGTCAGGGTGCCCCTGTTTCTTGTGCAAGGTGGAGAGGTCACCCTGAGGTGGTCCTCCTGAGGAAATTGGAGCAATATAGACATCGGTGCATCTGACTTGCTGCACTGGTGGCTTGTTCTGTCCCTTGCAGGAAGTCCTGGGATCAAAAGTGCTGAGCACAAACAAAAGAGGTGGCCCAGCTCCCTTGCTCCTTTCAGTTCTTTCTTTGTCTTTCTGTACTTGAATAAAAATGATTGGGGACGTATTTGTGTGAGTAAGCTTGGGCGAAGGGCCCTGGCAAGATGCTTTTTCAAACACCCAGGAAATAATCTGTCTTATAAAGTATCATTAAAAAAGAAAACAAGGTAAAGTCATAAAATAATATTAATTTAAATTAAACTAGGCTGAATGTATCCTATAGACACTGATAACAATAGTATTTGAGTGAGAAAATAGATGAAAAAAATGCATTTCATATGAAGCCCGGATCATGCTGGACCCTTTTGATCTAATTAAAAACCTTTCGGTCTGGCTGTGTTGGTTTGGCTTTTCTATGCTTTCTGTAGAGTATTTCCACAAGAATGCTGGAGTTCTGGGAAGCTTGCGGCTGTGTCCGATTCACTGAGTGATACGGAGCTGTCTAATGTGGTTCCTGGAAGAAGCAATGACTTCTCTCTGCGTGCTGCTTCTATCCTGACACACCTCAAACCACTCAACGGGCTCATTAAAGATCTTGGTTAAAAGCCATTTCCCAGCCTCTGAAGTGCAGCTATCATTCGTGTGACTGTTTATTTTTGAAATTTATGAGACGATGCACCACCATATTATATTTGATGGAGACCTTAGATTTTATTTGTGAATACTTTTTCATTAAATATGAGACATAGCAATGTTTTAAAAAAACTGAAAAAAATATAATCATGTAATCCCAACCAAACTACTACTATTTTTGCTTATTATACAAGTTCATGTTTTACGTAGTGGCAATTGTAGTGCCATTTTTAACTCTGCCTTTTATTTGAATAACACTTCATCACACTTTTCACATTGTCATATTCTTTTTACTTATTTTTCTCAGTGACTTCATGTTAATTTATTGTGCAATGTAACCACATCATCCTATGGATAGCCATTCAGACTGCGTCTATATTTTTTTCCTTCTTTGCTCTGCCTTCATAAAGCTTTTGCTTCTACTGAAGTATTTTCTTAGGATAAAGTCTTAGGAATAAAATGGCAAGGTTAAAGTTTATAACAATCTTTGCTGCTCTGTCTGTTCTTTGTTTTCCCAAAAATGTTTACATCAATGCTGACAGTAATATAGTAGCAGATTTATAACACCACTTTTTTTTTGGAGTCAGAGTTTCACTCCATTGCCCAGGCTGGAGTGCAGTGATATGCTCACAGCCACCCCAGTGTCAACCTACTGGGCTCAGGTAGTCCTTCAGCCTCAGCCTTCCAAGTAGCTGGAACTTTAGGCACGGGCCGCCATGCCCAGCTTTTTTTTTTTTTTGAGTTGGAGTCTCTCTCCATTACCCAGGCTGGAGTGGTGCAGTGGCACACTCACGGCCCCCCAATGTCGACCTGCTGGGCTCAGGCGATCCTTCCGCCCCAGCCTTCCAAGTAGCTGGAACTACA
>CAUYQG010185035.1:0-21958 GCA_963574415.1 Tarsius wallacei
CCCAGCAGGTCAAGGCTGCGGTGCCAAGATCATTCCACTGCATTCCAGCCTGGGCAACAGAGTGAGACTCTGACTCAAAAAATAAATAAGTAAATATAAATAAAATAAAAATAAATTTTAAAATGCCCCACATCCCAGAGAAAACATATACATAATTTTTGCTATAAAAATGTCTGAAGGAATATCCGTAATGATGCTCTTGATATTATCTGACTGTGAGTTATTCACGTTAATTTATGATTGGCTGTGATTTCTTGGCAGTCATCATGTCTACGTGGAAATTTTAGCCAAATGAGAAAAATCCAACCTACAAATTGTTTTCTAGGGTAATGAAATTTTACTCTTTGTAGATATTTAATAGGTTGTCTACTAACTTTTTCTTTTTCTTGGATTTTTTTGGGTTTTGGAACCTATGTGTTTTCTTAAGCCACAGACATATCATAGGCCCCTCACAAGCAGGCAGGCCCAGGTGCTGAGGAGTTTATCCTGGCTCTGGCCAGGCCCAGAACGTAGCCCCCTGAGGAGGCTGTGCAACCACAGACCCTGAGTCCCAATGACAGTGGTAAGATATGGAGACCTCAAGCAACGTCTCAGGGGCCTCCAGAGGGCCCTGAGTCTCTGCCTACCTGACCAAGTCCTGGGAAGTGGCCCAAGCCTGCCAGGGCACCCTAGAGCCTCCAGAATCAGCCCCAATACCCTCTTGACCCTCCAGGCCTTCCCCAGGCCCTTCTGCCCCACCGACTCTCTCAAGGCTCCTCTTGGATACAGGTTATTTCATGAATGAACATTTCACCCCCCCATTTCTCGGGTCAGGAGTTGAAGGGTGCCAGGCATTAGGGCTTTATCTCTTTTAGCACCTTTCCCTACCTACAATCTGGACACTTTTTATAGTTTATATAAAGTGCCAAATATATGCAGCTTCAGACCAGGCATGGTGGCTCACACCTGTAATCCCAGCATTTTGGAAGGCTGAGGTGAAGGATCGCTGGCAGCCAGGAGTTCGAGACCACCCTGGGCCACATAGCAAGGCCCCATCTCAATTTAAATAAATGAATAAATAAATGCAGCTTCAGTTTCCTCCAAAGCCCTCCTACATGGAAATTCTGGAGCTGTCTCAGTGGCTCCTCAGAATCCTTCTTAAATAACTTGTTGACATTTGTAGTTCCTATGGCTTCTTAGATTAAGCATCAGCTTCCTATGGTCACAGGCCAGCTTGACACAGCCTGCATACCTCCCCTGTGCCTAACACAGGCATGCTTGGTGTCAGAGGGCCTGCCCTGCCTGCCCACGGAGGCCCCGGCCTCCTCAAGTCTTCCAGGAACCCAGTGAGCATAAGGAAGCAGCCAACCCAGGAGGAAGTAGCGACTGTTTACTCAAAAGGGGAAATTTGGACAGTGAACTTGCTCCTACATGGGCAACCTCTGGGCAAACCCCAGGGGACACAGAGCCAGTGACTCAGGGCAGGGTGTGCCCAGAAGCCTCTGAAGAAGCACCCACTACACTCTACCTGTGTTTCTGGCAGACCCCAGGGAGACAACTGGCCAAGATGCTGACCTGTGGCCAGGAGCTCACAGATCTGTGAGAGGCTCAGAGGAGGAAAACAGCCTGATCTGCTATGTGACCTTGGACGTGTCTCTGCCCTCTCTGGGCCACAGTTTCTCACCTTTACCACAAGGGGACGGACGGCTAAGTGACCTTCAAGGGCCTGCTCCTACTGTGGCAGGAGGCCCAACTGCGGGGGACCTGTAGTCATTCTTCCCACAGCCTGCAGGCCAGTGGAGGCTCTGCTGTCTTAAGCCCCCATGCTCAAAGCCCTCCTGATTTGTCCAGTCATCATGACCAAGCTGTGCCTTCCCCTCAGGACTCCCCTCCATCTCTGGGCTTGACTGCCCCCTGCTGTTAGTGCAAATGGGACCACTTTGGGGTAACACTTTTGCATGTCCCTGGGCCCTGCTGGAGAAGCCGCCCCAACCACCACCACTACCCCAAGGAACACATGGAGGCCTCCAGGGGGCAGAGAGGAGCAGACATGGTTTAGTTATTTGGGGTGGGGGGCACAATGCAATCCCAGTAGGGCCTTAGTAACCCTAGAGCACATCTGAAGGAGGTCAGCCTGGTAGGGAGGGAATTGGGCGGGGGAGGAGTTTGGGGGACTGGAACCATGAATGAACAGAGCACTGGAGGGCTGGGGATGGGGCAGGAAGGAGCCAGGTCACGCACAGAGCAGAAGCTGGGTCAGGCACGTTGGCTCACACCTGTAATCCCAGTGCTTTGGGAGGCCAAGGTGGGAGGATCGCTTGAGCCAAGGAGTTTGAGACCAGCCTGGGTAACATAGTGAGACCTTGTCTCTTCAAAAAAAATTTTTTAAAAATTAGCTGGGAGTAGTGTCGCATACCTGAGGCAGAAGGACTGCCTGAGTTCAGTGGCATGAGCTGTGATCATGCCACTGCACTCCAGTCTGGGTCACAAAGTGAAACTCCAACTAAAAAAAAAAAAATAAGAGCAGAGGCTGTTTCAACTAGAGTGTGCACTTCCCACAGTGAGCCCACCTCGTTCCAAAAGGTGGGGGACCCCACCCTGATGTGGGTGGGGGACTATGCAGGGGTAGGGAGATAGGGGAGTCAAAATAAGGGAGGGGCTGTTTGGCCTTGGGCCAATCACCTAGCCTGCCTGTACTTCAGTTTCCTCATCTGTGCAATGGGGCATAATAATAGCATCTACCTCCTACAGCTGCTGTGAGGGCTGATGAGTTACTTGGCAAGTCCCTGACTCACCGGTAAGTCCCAGCACAGTAGCTAATTCATTCAACAAGCCCCCCTAGCCCCTGCTCTTGGCCTCTGGCTGGTATTGGGTGGTGCTGAGGACTCACAACAGGACTGGGCCTGGCCCACACTGCAGGAAACTCTCTGTTTCAGCAGGCAAGAGAGTCTCAGAAAGAAGACCCTCCACCCCCCAGGGGAGCCCAAGGCTCTCAGACCCTCTCGGATTATGGCCTCTGGCTTCCAGAAGGCCTTATTTCCCTACCAAACTGGCAGGCAAATCTGCACACCTCATAGTCCTCTTTCTGAGAGGGAAGGTATAAGGGACTGGCCAAGCTCCCAGCTCTGGGGCCAGGGGGTCAGGGCTTGGGCAGGTAGAGGCCTGGGTGTCCCTGGGAGCTGATGGAGGGTGGACAGTTGGCAGGGGTTCCACGCCAGGCAAACAAAGCCAGCATAGGAGTTAGGGACAGCCACACTACCCCGGGGGCAGGTGAGGACTGGACCCCAAGGGGGCAGTGGACCTGCAGCTGCAGAAACCCCACACCCCTCCCATTCACTGCCCTGTTTCCAGGGCCTGGCACAGGGCCCAGGACACTGCAGTCCCCTCTGCCTTCACCACTCCCGCTTCCCAGAGGCCCCATGCTGTTTGTTCCCTTCCTGGTACCCCCACCCTTCAGCCAAACCCGATCTCAGATTCTTCCTTCTCACACAAGCATTAGGGACTGAAACCCCCTTTGAGACCCGGTCTGGGGTAGTGGGGAGCATTTTAACTGACAGCTTAAAGAGTCTCTGTTGTGACTGTGGAAGTTCAGGCGTCCTTCTGCTCAGGTGAAAGAGTCTATGAAGGAGTTGGAAATGTACTTACACAAGCAAAGCCGGAGGAGGCTGTCAGGATATGTGATAACAGAGAAAAGACCCAGAGAAGATAGACACTGCAGTGGGGGGATGTTTTTAAATTTGTTTTTTATTTTGAGGTTTGACTCTATTGACTACTTACTAATTTTGTTTTTGGTTTTGGTTTTTTGAGTCGGAGTCTCACTCTGTCACCCAGGCTAGAGTGCAGAGGCATGCTCACAGCCACCGCAGCCTCAACTTGCTGGACTCAGGTGATCCTTCCGCCTCAGCCTTCCAAGTAGCTGGAACCATAGGCGTGCACCACCATGTCCTGCAATTTTTTTTTTTTTAATTTATTTTAGGATGAGATCTCACCAAGTTGCCCAGGCTGGTCTCAAACCTTTGGGTTCAGGCAATCCTCTCGCCTCCTCCTCCCAAATTGCTGGGATTATAGGCATGAGCCACTACAACCGCTTGACTATTTACTAATTTTGAATCAACACATTTTTAAAGTATTTATAGGATTTGGGGGCAGCAGCTTTCTTGTCTCAGCCCTGCCAAGGACTTACTCTTTGTCTTTTTTTTTTTTTCTTTTTTTGAGTCAGGATCTCACTCTGTGGCCCAGGCTGGAGTGCAGTGGCATGATCACAGCTCACTGCAGCCTCAACCTCCTAGGCTTAATGGATCCTTCCACCTCAGCCTCTCAAGTAGCTGGAACTACAGATGCATACCACCACTTCCAACTTATTTTTGTTTTGTTTTGTTTTTTTGTAGAGACAAGGTTTCTCTATGTTGCTTAGACTGGTCTTGAACTCCTGGACTCAAGCAATCCTCCCTCCTTGGTCTCCTAATGTGCTGGGATTTTACACTGTGCCTGACCTACTCTTTGTCTTGGATAGACTATTTCCAGGCCTGAGTCTCAGTTTTCCTGTCTTTACAATGGGAACAAATGGGGGCAGTAATACTACTTTGTATACCTGCTAAAAAGATAAAAGGAAGCCAGGCGCAGTGGCTCACACCTATAATCCTAGCACTTTCAGAGGCGAAGGTAAGAGGATTGCCTCAGCCCAGGGGTTCGAGACCAGCTTGGGCAACTTGGTAAGACTTCATCTCTACAATAAATCAAAAAATTAGCCGAGTGTGGTGGTGTGCGCCTGTGGTTCCAGTTACTTGGACAGCTGAGGTAGAAGGATCACCTAAGCCCAGTAAGTCGAGGTTGCGGTGTCTGTGAGCATGCCTCTGCACTCCAGTCTGGGTGACAGAGTGAGACTCCAAGTCAAAAAATAGAAAGAAAGAAAGGAAATCATATATGTATGTATTTGAAGTTCCTGGCACAAGGTAGGGGTTCAAAAATCATTAGAGATCTAAGTAGACCCCTGTTTTCCCAACTGTAAAGTGAGGGGAGGGGATACAGGGACAGGACTAAAATGAGGGGCAACCCCAGGGATCCCAGCTGTCCAAGCTGCCAGGTGTGCCTGGCCTACCCAGCTGGGCCCTGTGGTGCCATCTAGCCTCCAAAATGCTGTAGAACAAGGTTCCTCAGCATGTAATTCTTGGTCCCTGATCTCCCCAGTGGGCCTGAGCTGATCCCAAAAGACTCGTTATGCAACACTGCACAATTTGATTTTTATGTGGGATACAGAATGACTCACTAGTGAGACTGGGTTATCTACAGAGAAATTAGTGTCTTGTACTTGCTGCTAAAACTAAAAGGTGCACTGACAGGGAGAGCCTTTCTGATCTGAGGGGTGGTTTCCCTCTCCTCTGGGTTGTCAGGAGCCCACAGGCCCAAAGCAACCCAGATGGACGCTTTATGGGGGGATGGAGAACTGGCAATGTTTGTAAGAGCATGTTTGTAAGTCTAAGGCACTCTTACCTGTGGGGTCCCCATCTCACTACATATCAAATATTATCTATTTCTTAAATGATATGGTCACATTGTACATACAAAATACATTTTTTTTTTTTGCTTTAAACCTTTTGGAAAGGATTATCTTTATGCTTTTGCTTTTGAAATGATTTGGCTTTGAGGAATCTGTTTAATTTACAATTGGTAACAATTTCTTGGCAGTGCTCCTGCACACTTGGGGATTCTTGTGAGGTAAGATATTCTGACCTCCAAATCATTATCAGATGTGATGAAACTTTTATGAATATGAAATGAAGCTGATGCAACACTACACTGTATAGACATTTACTGATACATTTATTAATTGTGATTTTGCAGTCTTCTTTCGAATTTTGGAGGCGATACTGATTTTTTTGTTTTTTTCTTCCAGATCTCATTTTTATAGGCCCTTGGAAATTTCCCAGTACCTGGTTGTTGTCCTGTGGAAAAAACAGAGCAGCCTGTGTTTGTCAGGAGGAGAACTGTGGTGAACCTCTCTGGGCACTGCCTTCCCCACCCAGCAGCCATGCTCGAAAGATGACAGAAAGGTTACCAATGGCCTCGAGGGGCCAAGAGTCACAGTAAAAGTGGTATCCCTGCACTTTGGGAGGCGGAGGCAAGAGGATTGCCTGAGCTCAGGGGTTCAAAAACAGCCTGGGCAACATGGTGAGACCTCATCTCTATGATAAATCAAAAAATTAGTCAGGCATGGTGGCATGCATCTGTGGTTTCAGCTACTTGGAAGGCTGAGGTAGAAGGATCGCCTGAGCCTCATAGGTAGAGGCTGTGGTGGCCATGAGCATGCCACTGCACTCCAGCCTGGTTGACAGAGTAAGACTCTGACTCAAAAAAAAAAAAAAAAATTAGTGCCTGCCGGGCTTGGTGGCTCAGCCTGTAATCCCGCGACTTGGGAGGCTGAGGTGAGTGGATTGCCTGAGCCCGCAGGTTCGAGACCCGCCTGGGCAACTTGGTGAGACCTCATCTCTACAATAAATCAAAAATTAACCGGGCATGGTAGCGCGTGCCTGTAGTTCCAGCTACTTGGAAGGCTGAGGCGGAAGGATTGCCGGAGCCCAGCAGGTCGAGGCTGCAGTGGCCGGGAGTGGCCAAAGCACTCTAGTCTGGGTGACAGAGTGAGACTCCAATTCAAAAAAAAAAAAAAAATTAGTGATATTTCCAGACCAGCATCAGCCCCCTCCCCTGGTTTTTCTTGCTAAGGGCCCCAAAATGACAAACTTGACAATATTCATCATTCAATGCTGGACACGGTGGCTCATGCCAGCACTTTGGGAGGATGAGGTGAGAGGATTGCTTGAGCCCAGGAGTTGAAGAACAGCCTGGACAACAAAGACCTCATCTCTACAAAAATAAAATAAAATAATAAGCTGGGCATGGTGACACATGTAGTTCCAGCTACAAAGGAGGCTGAAGCAGAAGAATTGACTGAGCTCAGGATGTCGAGGCTGCAGATAATGCCACTGCACTCCAGCCTGGGCAACAAAGTGAGACCCAAGCTCAAAAATAATGTGGCAGTATCATCTATTTGAGTAATAATTTAAATATTGAGCATCTAGCTGTGCCAAGTACTGTCTAGGCACAGAATACAGTGGAGAACGAGACAGACAATTAGGGAAAAAAATGGGAGCTTCCTTCTTCATTCCCCATTATTATGGAATAAATTCATGTCTACTAACAGGATAACTTAGGGCTCTGAAAACGTGGGCTCACAGACCACAACAGGCACATGACAAGCATTTACTGAAAATTCTACTTGGAAATTCTACCCGGGAGGTAGGCAGCCGACAGCACTTGGCCGTGTACATGGTCACCACCGCACAGGCTCAAGAAAGAAATGACAGAGGTAGTGCTGGCTTTGGCCACACTCAGCGGGCCTCAGTCAAAATGGTCAGAGAGATACCACCTCTGAGATCTTTCCAGAGAAACCCCAGTCTGCTTCTTTTTTTTTGAGTTGGAGTCTCACTCTGTCGCCCAGACTGGAGTGCAGTGGCCGCTCCCGGCCACTGCAGCCTCGACCCACTGGGCTCCGGCGATCCTTCCACCTCAGCCTTCCAAGTAGCTGGAATTACAGGCACGTGCTACCACACCCGGCTGATTTTTTGATTTATTATAGAGATGAGGTCTCGCCAAGTTGCCCAGGCGGGTCTCGAACCCGTGGGCTCAGGCAATCCACTCACCTCAGCCTCCCAAAGCATGGGATTACAGGCTGAGCCACCGAACCCAGCTCCAGTCTGCTTCTTGAGGGGCAAGCCAGGCTGAGCACCTTCAAGAGGGAGTCATTTGTGAGATAATCCATTACCAATCCATTTGCCCAACAGGAAAAGCAGGCCCTAGAGAGAAGGGAACCCAGAATAGGGAAGAATTCATAGGGACAGAGACTTCAAATTCTGGGGACTTCCCAGTGCAGGGATGACTTGCAGCTGGGGCATGAATCATGACAGTGGTACCTTTAGTTGCAGGTGCTCTGTGCCTCCCAGTCACTGTGCTGCATGTTAGCGCAGAGAATCCCCAAACCCCACCAGGCAGAGACTTTCTCTTTTTACAGTGCAGACACCCAAACACAGTGAAGTCACAGAGCCAGTAGATGGGGGAGCTGGGACCCAGAGCCTGAAGCCTCTAATCCCTCTTGCTGCACTCTTGGCCCCCTGGGTGGAAAAAGAGGGCAGGACCACTCCAGTGTTCTCCCTTTGCCCAGGGCCCAGCACTGGAGGTGACCATGGGTATTGAACTGAGCAGTGGCATGCAGAACACTGGCAGGGACAGACCTTTCCTACCCCTCAGTTCTTCACAGAGCCCACCTGATTCCCCCAAACCTGGATCTCGCCCCTCCTCAGCCCCACGTTTCCACTGGATGGAAATAGAGACTCTCCTTATTTGCCTGACTTCAGAGTCCTCACCTCTGGCCCACAGCGATCCAGGGCTCTGCCCCCTCTGGTACACAAAGCCTTTGTCTTCTTATGAAAATGACCAGGCTCTTCCCATGAAAGTATCCAACCAAAAAGGGAGGTGGAGAGAGAACACCTCATGGAAAATTAGCGAAACGCATTTCTTTGTATTTGAATACTTCCAAGACCTCATTTTGGCAGTAAATCAACTCTGGGTTAGACTCCGCATCCTGTCTTTTTTGTGCTTTTTTGATATTTCATGAAGTCTAAGGACTCCTTAAAACAGATTTAAGGGCACACAATAAAATACATAAAAGTACAATAGAAATAAATGATTTTTAAAAAATTGAGTCTTATTCTGTCGCCCAGGTTGGAGTACAATGGCACGCTCATGGCCACCGCAGCCTCGACCTGCTGGACTCAAGTGATCTTTCCACCTCAGCCTTCCAAGTAGCAATGAGCCACTGTGCCTGGTGAAATAAATGATATTGAAGTGGTGTTTATCAAAATATTTTGATACAGTAACATGGCCTGCTTCTTTGTTGACATGTTAAATAACAAGATCTATGGGTCTGATTAGTATAATTTTGAGGTAATGATGAGTGAAAATCATATGTCCAGATGTCTACAACTCCTGTAGGGTGATATGAAAATATTTGTGATTTCTGGCCAGGCGCAGTGGCTCACGCCTGTAATCTCAGCACTTTGGGAGGCTGAGGCGAGAGGATTGCCTGTGTCCAGGGGTTCGAGACCAGCCTAGGCAACTTGACAAGACCTTGTCTCTACAATCAAGAAAAATTAGCTGGGCATGGTGGCGCACACCTGTAGTTTCAGCTACTTGGAAGGTTGAGGCAGAAGGATCGCCTGAACCCTGTAGGTCGAGACTGCGGTAGCCGTGATCATGTCAAGGCACACCAGCTCAAAAAAAAAAAAAAAAGAAAATATCTATGATTTCTTTTTGTAACAAAGTTACAGGTGCCGCTAACACTAACAAGATTTGTTCCCAGCATTCACCGTGGAAGCAAAAGCTGAATTTCGATGAAAGTTTGTAGAAAATAAAGATGAATCTCCCTCCCCTCTCATCCTTTCCCATTTTAGAGACTTCCGGTTTCTGTCAGCTTAGGCCTGGAATTTCTGTTCTGACCTCATTATACAGCTGGCTCACATCTGTGGCAGGAAAGACCAATGAGCAAGTCAGTGAATGATGGCTCCCTCCTGACGTCCCCTACTGGGAGCTGGCTCCTCCACCATCAAGGCTAGAGATTAGTTGTTTATAAAAGTGTTGTTCCCGGTTGCTGACCCTTCGAGAACACTTGCTATGTGCCTATGTGCTTGTCCCTGTGTATTTCCCCCCATCCCAGTGTGAGGCAAGCATTGTTACCCTTTTTATGGGTGTGGAAAATGTGACCCAGAGATGGGAGAACTGGGTTGCCCAGGTTGGAGTCCCAGATGTGCCTCATGCCCTGGTCTGTCCTCTAAACCATATATACCACGAATACCCCAGAGGCATTCTTATCTTGATTTGAAATGACCCATGATGAAGTTGTAATAATAATAATAATAGTTATCAACAGAAGCAGACTCTTCACACTTCAGAGTGTTTACTTCATCACCACCACCATCATCATCACTGTCATCATTACCACCATCAATGCTACCATTGCCATTATCACTACCACCATGATCATCACCATCATCATCGCCATCACCATCGCCGTCACCATCACCATCGTTATCACTATCGTCATCATCAAAATAGTGGCTTATGTTAGTCACTTATCTCATTCCAAACACTGTTCTAAAGACTTAACTCATTTAACCTTCCCGACAACATGTCATGTTATTGTCCCCATTTCAAAAATGGAGACACCTAAGCCAGAAAATTTAGATCATTTTGTTAAGGTCACATAGCCGGTAAGCGGGAATCTGAACCAAGGAAATCTGACTCTAAATCCTCATTTAGAAAGTACATTGTTTTACAGAAGTAGAACATATCTATGTGGAAAGGCACATAAACCATGTGTGCAGAGCCCAGTAAATTTCACACAGTGAGCACACTCATCTAAGCCACACCAGGATCAAGAAATAGGACTCTATCAGTACCCCCTGCCTCCATCCCCAAGGGAACCACTATCCTAACTTCTACCACTGCTGACCAGTTCTGCCTGTTTTTTAATTTATATAAATGTTCCCTTATTCATAACAATGATGCTTTCTCACTTAGTCCTCAGGTCTCCTAAGGGACCCATCTACTCCAAAGCTTCCCGTCAGAGGCCTATCCCAGGCCTTCTAGGGGATCCATCTACTCCAAAGTCACAGCCACATGAGTGTTTGCTTGTTCTTCAGAATCTGTAGCAAAGTCCCACCTCATGGTCTTTACACTTGCTTTCCCCTTGGCTGACAACAGCATCTACTCCCCACATACCTGCCTGGCTTCCTCCTTCACTATTCCAGTGTCACCTTCTGGGCAAGTCTGACCCTGGCCCTTGACTCCCTATCCGAACAATGTGACCCATGTGTTCTCTATCTTCTTCTTCTCGCTTTTTCTTGGAGTGCTTATTAGTTATTTTTTTTAAAAATAGAGGCAGGGTCTTGCTATGTTGTCCAGGCTGGTCTCGAACTCCTGGCCTCAAGTGATTTTCCCACCTAGTCCTGCTTATTACAGTTAGCACTATATTCTACACATATATCCATGTATTGTCTGTCTCCCTCCAGTAGAATGTTCGTACTACGGGGACAAATTGCTTTGTTCCCAAGGCCCAGATTTAGATAGCACATGGTGGACACTCAAGAACTCTTGAGTGAAAGGAGCAATTAATTGGCACAGAACTTCTCCACCAAAAGACAAGTTGCCTCCATGAGGCTAGGAGGCCCAGAATTTAAATCTACTGCTTTGCTAGCAGGGGCAGTGCTGTGGACTTTTGCCAGGGTTTGGTCTTTAGCTGTGACAAAGACCGGAGATTGAGGGAACAGAGGCCAAACCCAGTGAGACAACACATCTGCTGGCCAGGAAACCAGGGAGGGCCTTCCCCACCCCTCTTAGGGTGCTACGGTGACCCTCCCCCCAGTGTCTCTGGCCAGCCAAGGTGCCCCACCCCAGAGCATCTGAGAGAAGTACAGCCAGCAGCCCAGGGGTCACAATAGGGCCGCTGTGTGCTGTGGTCTTCGGGGAGGGCATGGGCCCAGGCAAATGAGCGGGGCACATGCAGATATAGAGGCCTGTGGGCTGGCTGGGCTTGGCTTCCACTTCAGTGCTCACTGGGATGGAGGGCAGCCTCAGTCAGCCCAGCCTGGTGAGGGAGCCTACAGGGGACAGCCAGGCTCTGGCTGAGCTCCAGGAGCTGGCCCTGAAGTGGTTCATGGAGACACAGGCCCCCGTCATTCTGCAGAATGGCTCCCTGCCCCCTTGGTTTCACGGATTCATCACTCGCAAGTAAGGCTGCCCCCGTCCACAGGCCCAAGTGGCCCGCGAGCCCTCCGAACTGAGAAAATGGCCTGGGGACTTGGAGCAGACTGGTTTCTGTCCTCTCCCCAGGCCTTGGGAGGTGGAGGATGGGGGAACAGAATGAGGAGCACCATCCACAGGCAGTGGCATCCATGGGCCAGGTGGAAGAGGGTACTCTCTGACACAGGTGGGAGGTGGTTGGGGCTGCCAGGGAACAGGAAGAGGGCCAGGCCTGACCTAATTAGTATTTAGGGGACCCGATCAGTCATTGATCATCCAAACTGAAACACTATGAGTAACTAAGCTGGGAGAACTGTCATAAACGGGGCCATCCCAGGCAAACCTGGATGCACAGTTATCCCAGGAGTAAGCGCCAGGATGTGGAGTTTGGCTTCCTAATCAGACTGGGTCTCCACGCAGCCAAAGCACTAGACAAAGGAATGACCAATCCCCCAGTCGTTAGACCCTGGCTTGGCACCTTCGTGGAGTCAGGGCCAGCTTTATGGGTATCGACTTGTGCAACTGCATGGGTCCCTGTGCTCAGAAGGGCCCACGCTCGGTTCAATGCTCTGCTGTCACTCTCTTTAAATTCTTAATAATTTTTGAACATAGGTCCCATGTTTTCATTTAGTAGGGGGCCTGCAAATTATGCAGCTGGTCCCACATAGAGCAGGCGCTCAGTAAGTATGCGGTGAGTCAGTGAGTGAGGGAATACATATCTGGTCTATGTACTGCCAAAGCAGAAGACAGCTGGAATTTTCCACCATGTCTCCAAAATATGTGGCACCACATAAAAATATCCATCCGTAGCTGCTTGGAGTTGAAGGGGATATGAAGAAGGTAGGGAGTTCCTGTGAGCTGCTATTGTACAGGCTTCAGACAAAATAGCAGTTCTTCCCTGTGGAAACTCTTATGTAGTGCACACCCTGCACAACTGTACATACTGATCCTGAGGGAGGGAACCCTCCCAAGCCTAAAAATCTCCAGTTGTGTGGATTCAGTCTTGCTGTACAGCCATCGGTTGGAAAGAGGGTGGCTAAGGTCAGGGCCTTAGTGTGCCTGCTGGTGAGGATGCAAGGGAGTGGGGGGTGCTTGTAGCCCAGTCTCTGGTCTGTCCAAGCTCAGTCTTGAGCTTGCTCAGTTGAACTTGGACAGACCACAGACTGGGACCTGACAGGCCACAGGCACAGTTAAAGGTCTGAGGCTGAGGGAGTACTCTCTAAAGTGTTGGAGGTCTAGGACCCAAGAGCATGGCCAGCAGGGATTCTGAGACAGGCCTAAGTCAGGCTCCTCCTGAGGGTGTCAGGACACGGGCCCCCTCTAATGGCTTGTCCTCTGCCCAGGCAGACAGAGCAGCTACTCAGGGACAAAGCCCTTGGTTCCTTCCTCATCCGCCTCAGTGACCGGGCCACCAGCTACATCTTGTCCTACAGGTAAGAGGGAGGTTCTCTGCGAGGCGGCCGGCAGGCTCAGGCTCCCATAACCCAGCCCTGCAGATTGCTCCTTTTTTCCTCTGTTTCCTCATCTGAAAAATGGGAATATTATAATAGCTAGAGCACAGGCCCCAGTCGCTCACAATGCCTGGCTTTCCCTGGGTCCTGACTCCCTCATCCTACTTGCTCAGCAGACATGTCCTGAGCAGCACTGGCCTTCAAAGGGGAGGAGCAAGACCAGCAGAGACCATCCTCCCAGTGGGCGGCTGGGGAAGGCCTCACAAATGTGAACTTTGAGCCCAGGAAGAAAGACTACAATTTGCTAGGCAGAAAGGAGGGTGCGGCTGGGGTTCAGGAGGGCATTTTCAGGACATGAAATGGCCTGTGCAAAAGTACAGAGGCATGAAAGACAAGGGCGTTGGGGAAGCCTCAGTTCACTGGATGCAGCAGAAGACATGACTCCTATGGGGGATGCTCAGGATGGCCTTGTACACCTGGCTGAGTCTATGGATCTTGAAGGGTGATCTGGTCTGAGGTATTTTGCGTGGCTTCTTCAGGTAGCCTATGGAGGGAGGCTGGGGGTCAGAGGCTAGAGGTGTGGGGACAGTGGGGACCCATGAGATTGGCTGGTTGTGAGATGATGAGGTCTGGCCGGGGGTAGGGTAGTGGGGACAGAGTGGAGGAGACAAGGTGGCCAGGACGAAGGCAGAGGTGGTGATGCAAGATCTGGTCCTGAGAGTAGGTTGGGTTGGAGGAGGCAGAGGAAGGGAGATCTCTCCCCCATATAGGAGGGAGGCCAGGAATCCAGGGCAAATCTCAGAGGCTTCAGATTCTGATTCAAAATGATCACTGACTCAGACTGCCCCAGTTCAAATCCTGACCTAGAGTAAGTTACTTTGCTTCTGTGTTCCTCTATTTCCATATCTGTAAAATGGGAATATTATAGCACTCAGTCCCTAGGATTTTTGAGTGTTCAATCAGTTGAGACATTTAAAAGTGCATGGCAACCGGGAGCAGTGGCTCACGACTGTAATCCCAGCACTTGGGAGGCGGAGGTGAGAGGATTGTCTGAGCCCATGGGTTCAAGATCAGCCTAGGCAACATGGCAAGACCTCATCTCTCCAATAAATAAAAAAATTAGCCAGGCATGGCCATGCCTATAGTTCCAGCTACTTGAAAGGCTGAGGTGAAAGGATTGCCTGAGCCCAGCAGGTCAAGGCTGCGGTAGCCATGAGCATGACACTGCACTCCAGCCTGGGCAACGGAGTGAGATCCAACTCAATAAATAAATAATAAAAATAAAAGTGCTTGGCACAGTGCATGAAATATAGTAAGGACTAAACAAATATTAGCCATTGTTAAAATATTTTTATTCTGTGTACCGGGCACTTGGAAGTATACTAACTCAGTAGTTTTCTTTTTGTGTGTGTGTGAGAAAGCAGGATTTATTGTGAAGACAAAAAGCCTCTCACAGTGGGAGGGGACCCAAAGGGGTTGCCCACTCAGTAGTTTTCAAGTATCTTTTCAACTTCAGGGGGGTTTTTTTGTTTTTTTCCAAATGAGAACTTAGGCAGAATGCCACCTTATGAAAGAGATCAAAGTGGGGCTGTTCAAAGATAAACAACCAAATAGAGCCCTAAGACAGTCCCACATGTTTGCTTGCCTGATTTACAACAGAGATACCGCTGCAATTCCATGGGGTAAAGGCCTGTTTCTCAATAATTGATGTGGAGCAATTGAATATTCAAATAGAAAAAAAATGATCATTACCTCACACCATACATGAAAATTAATTAATTCTAGATGGATCATAGATCCAAGAAAGAAAAGGAAAACAATTACATTTAATTACATTTATCTTTTCTCTCTCTCTTTTTTATTTTGAGTCAGGGGTCTCACCCTGTCACCCAAGCTGGAGTGCAGTGGCACAATCGTGGCTCACCACAGTCTTGACCTTTTGGGCTCAGGAGATTTTTTATTTTATTGTAGAGACCTCATCACTACAAAAAAAATTTTTTTAATTAGCCAGGCATGGTGTCATGCACCTGTAGTCTTAGCTACTTGGCAGGCTGAGGTGGAAGGATTGCCTGAGCCCAGCAGGTGGAGGCTGCAGTAGCCATGAGTGTGCCACTGCACTCCAGCCTAGGTGACAGAGGAGACTCTGACTGAAAAAGCAACAACTTAAAGAGAGATAGTCACCGGGCTCAGTGTCTCAGCCTGTAATCCCACACTTTGGGAGGCTGAGGTGAGTGGATTACCTGAGCCCGCGGGTTCGAGACTCGCCTGGGCAACTTGGCGAGATCTCATCTCTACAATAAATCAAAAAATTAGCCAGGCATGGTAATGCACGCCTGTAGTTCCAGCTCCTTGGAAGACTGAGGCGGAAGGATCGCCGGAGCCCAGCAGGTCAAGGCTGTGGTGACTGGGAGCGTGCCACTGCAATCCAGTCTGGGCGACAGAGTGAGACTCCAACTCGGAAAAAAAAAAAGAGATAGTCAAAGGTCCAATAAGCATATGAAAACGTGTTCCACATTGTTAGTTATCAGAGAAACACAAATTAAGACCACAACGAAAAGCTAACGTGGAAAGACAGATGACACCAATGAGTTGAGAGAGGAGGGGGAGCAGCTGGAGCTCTCGCACACAGCAACAATTTTAGAAAACAACTTGGCATACTCTGTAGCTAATCACAGGTGTGTACCCCTGACCCATCAATTCCACTTCGTGGTGTATTCTCAACAGGAATGAGTACGTATACTCACCAAAAGACATGTATGAGAATGTTCACACTTGCTTATCTAGAACAGCCCAAATCCAGAAATAACCTAAATGTCCAAAAGAATAAGTAAGTTGTGGATTTTTCATTAAATGGAATACGACAGGCCAGGCATGGTAGTTCACACTTGTAATCCAAAATATTGGGAGGCTGAGGCGGGAGCATCACTTGAGTTCAGGAGTTTGAGATCAGCCTGGGTAACATAGCGAGATCTCATTTCTACAAAAATAAAAAAATTTAGCTGGATGTGGTGGCATCTGCCTGTAGTCTCAGCTACTTGGAAGGCTGAGGTGGGAGAATCACTTGAGCCCAGGTGGTCAAGGCTATGGTGAGTTACTGTCATACCACTGCACTCCAGCCTGGTGACTCAGCCTATAATCCCAGCACTTTGGGAGGCCGAGGCAAGTGAACTACCTGAGCCTGAGGGTTCCAGACCAGCACGGGCAACTTGGTGAGATCTCATCTCTACAGCAAATCAAAAATTAGCTGGATGAGGTAGCATGCGTCTGTAGTTTCAGCTACATGGAAGGCTGAGATGGAAGCATCACCGGAGCCCAGCAGATTGACGCTGGGGTGACCGTGAGTGTGCCACTGCACTCCAGCCTGGGTGACAGAGTGAGATTCCAACTCAAAACAAAACAAAACAAAACAAAAAAGGAATACTATACATAAATGAGGGGGAAAAAAACATTCCACAGGGACATGGAATCAATCTCAAAGATATAATGTTGAAAGAAAGAAGCTAGACACAAAAGAGAAATATTGTATAATTTCATTTATATGAAATCCTCTAATGGGTAAAACTAACCTATGGGGAAAGGGGTCAGAATGGTGGCTACCTTTGTGGGGCATTGATTAGCAGAGGCACAAGGTGGTCTTCAGGAGGCCAGAAAGGATATATCTTGATCTGAGGGATGGTTATGTGGGGTGATCATACGTGGAAATTCATTGAGCTGCACACTTAGGACACACACTGCATTGTGTAGAAGTTATTCTTCTAGAAAATGAGGAGGGTGGGACTTGGGGGTGCACTTTGCAGGCCGAAGTGGGGGTGGGAGCTAGAGCTCCGTTATCACTGCAGGGCAGGGATCAGGGTGAGGCTGAGTTGTAAGTAAAGGTGCAGAGCCAGATCTTTTTATTTAAAACTTTGATATTTTGTTCATCGTGCACAATTTTTTGATTGATTGTTTTGCATTCATTTTGATTTTCTAAAATATTTGATTTTGATTTTCTAAACGATTTCATTATTATCTCGATGACTGAGTTTTGGGGGCCCCTTTACATTTCACACCCAAGATGAGGGCCTTACTGGCCTGGCCCTAGTCCCAGCCCTGTCCTCCCTGACTCCACCAGAGCAGGCTTAGGCCTTCCCGGGGCCCTAAGTTCCCATGATTTGAAACCCCCTCCTAGGCCGGGCTCGGTGGCTCAGCCTGTAATCCCAGCACTTTGGAAGGCCAAGGCGAGTAGACTGCCTGAGCCCGCTGCTTTGAGACCAGCCTGGGCAACTTGGGGAGACCATGTCTCTACAATAAATTAAAAATATTAGCCGGACGTGGTAGCGCTCACCTGCAGTTCCAGCTACTTGGAAGGCTGAGTGGAAGGATCGCAGAGCCCAGCAGGTCAATGTTGCCACTGTGCTTCAGCCCGGGTGACAGAATGAGACACCAATTCAAAAAAAAAAAGAAAAAGAAACCCCTTCCTCACTTCCTGAGGAACACACCATGGCTCCAAGCAGGGGAGGGTTGCCCCAGGTCAGGAGCAGATGGAGACCTGGGACCCCTCTCCAAGCACCCAGGCTCAGAACTTGGACCCTGGGTCAAGCTGGGCTGCCCGTGGTCAGCAGCCCCAGACCACAAGTGCTTGTGTTGCAGGGGTGGCGATCGTTGCCGGCATTTTGTCATCAACCAACTACGAAACCGGCGCTACTTTGTCTCAGGGGACACCCAGAGTCACGGCACCCTGGGGGAGCTTGTGCGCCACTACCAGGAGGTGCAGCTGGAGCCCTTCGGGGAGACGCTGGCTGCTGCCTGCCCCCGGGTAGGCACCCCCTGCCCCAGGGTGAGGGTGGCAGGGCCAGGAGCCCAGGCCTGGGTGTCCATCGCTTGGGCATGTCCCCTTTCTCGCTTTACCTGTTTACTACCATCCAGGGGCCCTCTCCGTGTGGGTCATGGTCCCTACTGGAAAAGGGGATGCTGGGCAGGGTCTTACCCGAGATAAGCGCCTGGTGGGAGCATTTCAGTCTCTCGTCAGCAGTCTCTGGCAGGCAGCTGGAGTCCAGCCAGGGGAGCATGACCATCTGCCTGCTATGTGCCCACTGCCCCCAGCCAGAGGACGATGACCTGTATGACGCCATCATCCGGGACCTCCACCAGACCAGCCTGAGCCTGGAAAAACCGGCTGCCACAGCCTCCCTGGCGGTGGTCCCAGACAGGGCCGCCAGCCCCCGCCCCCCTCCAAAGCCCCAAGTCTCCTCCCCCCACACGCAGAAGAGTCTGGATGGGAGTCCCTGGAATCTTTCCAAGGAGGAAAGCATGGAGGTGAGGAGGGTTCTGGGCCACCCAAAGGTGAGGCTGCTGAGAGGTCACGTTGGCCACTCCCTCAAGCTGTGTAGGGTGCTCCAGGCCCAGTGGGATACTGGCCCAGCTTGGAATCACCCAGGGGTTCCCCCAAGCCATAGCCTGCCTCTGGGCAGCCAGATTTAGTTCAAGCCTGGACTTAACCATTTTCTAAACATGTGGTTTCATACAAATCATGTAATCGCTCCGAGCCTCAGTTTACCATTCCTGAGGTTTTCCTAAGGCCTGAAGGAGAGAATGGATAAGAAATGCCTGAAAGTTCCTTGGTAAACTGTAGAGTGAGATGCCTGGGAGTCAAAATTCTCTACAGCACCTTATGAGAGGGACTCAGAAATTTGTCTTAATATATATCAGATCACAGCATGCCCAGGGCTTTTCCTCATGCTTAGAATCAAACCTGAAATCCTCTCCAGGGTCTACAAGAGCCTCTCTGAGTGCCCTGCCACCCCCTCCCCCTTTTCCTCCCCGAAGGCCTCTGTGAGACCTCTTCTCTGACTGGCTTTCTAGATTTTCCTTGAACACACCAACCTTGTTCCTACCTCAGGGCCTGTGCACTGGCTGTACCCTCTGCTTGGAGCATTCTTTCTACTAGGTGTCTGCACTCTCACTGCACTCCATTCTCTTATTTCATTTGAGTCTGGGTCTCACTGGAGTGCAGTGGCATGATCATGGCTCACAGCAGCCTCGACTTCCTGGGCTCAAATGATCCTCTTCCCTCAGCCTCCTGAGCAGCTGGGACAACAGGTACATGCCACCATGCCCCGCCAATTTTTTGATATTCTGTAGAGACGAGGTCTTGCCATGCTGCCCAGGTTGGTCTCAAACTCCTGGGCTCAAGTAATCCTCCTGTCTCGGCCTCCCAAAGTGACAGGGTTACAGACATGAGCCCCTGCACCCAGCCCACTGTCTTTTTAAGTGTCACTCCATCAGAAAGGCCCACGTACAGGATAGAAAATACCCCCTCTCCCGTCTGTCATTCCCTCTATCCCATCGCCTGCTTTGTTCTTCATAGCCCTGGTCATGCCCAGATACTCCCTTATCTGGTATATATGAGTACAGCATATAGCACATCATACCATGTCATTCTACACAGAGGAACAATATGCCCACCTCCCAGACTTGAATATAAACTCCCAAGAGTGGGCCACTCTGAAGGGGAACAGAGTACTGAGTGGGTGGGTTTGAGGACTCTGAGGACTAGTGGACACACTAGAGGCAGGAGGAGCAAGGCAGGATGAACTTAAGTGGGAGGTAGAACTGGTGACCCAAGGCCTTGAATGCCAAGGTAAAGAGGGAGCGTGAGAGCTGTTGGGAATCCTGAATGTCATGTATCCAACCCTTGCGTGTATAGGCAGGTAGACTATGCCCAAGACAGGGGCCTCAGCTTATCTGAGACTTTTGTTTACCTGAGGACATCTTAGCCATGAGTTCTTCATCCCTCTCTCCCCAGGTCCCTGTTAAGATCCCTCCCCTCCCCGAGAGGAGTGCCTCCCTCCTGGATGAGTCTTTCGGAGGCTCCCAGGACATCGTCTACACAGACCTGAGGAAGATGAACCGGGCACGGCTGGCCCAGGGCACAGAGGTGTCGAGCAGGCATGGGCCCATGCCAGCTGGCAGCCGGGCCTGCTCCCCAGGAAAGGAGGCCCAGAGGAGACTCTCAGATGAAGATCAGAACAGGTCTGATGGCCCAGGGCCTGTCCTTTCTGGGGTGAGCCCAAACCAGGGTCCTACAGGGTCTCCCCCTTCCCAGAGACTCCTCCTGCCCCCCAGTTCTGACACCCTGGGATCCCTGGCTGCCACCTGGAGACAGGGGTTTTCAGAGGTGAACCAAGGGGCTCAGGCCTGCTCCCAGGGCAGCACTGAAGACAACTATAAGCTCATCGAGACAGCAGGCCTCTCGCAGGAGGCTGGGCATTTACCAGGCCAGGGAGGCAGCACCTATGAGCAGATCCCAGCCAGCTGGGGTGGCCCCACCAGGCACCCACATCCTGGAGCCAGTTCCACATATAGCAAACTGTCAGGGCCCATGGACTGTGGCTACCAGAAGCTCTCGGGGCCACCGGGACTCCCAGAGCCCAGTAACACCTATGAGCAGATACCAGCAGCCAAGAGCAAGGAGATTGGACGGACAAACAAGGTGAGCTCCACGTGGGCTGGGTGGCTGCCAGCCCTTAGGAAGCAGCTGGTGGCGGGAGGGGAAGCAGCTGGTGGCAGGAGGGGACCTGTGAACCCCAGGCATGGGCAGGGCAGGTCGCCACCACTACCTGGAAGTGCCCAGAAGTTTCCAGACCTAACATCTGCCTGGAGGCAGAGGTGGTGGTAGCGGGAGAGACAGCTACTAGATTTGGGAGTAAGATGGGGGCTTCTGGCCAGGCGTAGTGGCTCAAACCTGGAATCCCAGCACTTTGGGAGGCCGAGGTAAGAGGATTACCTGAGTCCATGGGCTTGAGACCAGCCTGGGTAACTTGGCGAGACCTCATCTCTACAATACATCAAAAAATTAGCCAAGCGTGGTAGTGCACGCCTGTAGTTCCAGCTACTTGGAAGGCTGAGGCAGGATTGCCTGAGCCCAGCAGGTCAATGCTGGGGTGGCCGTGAGTGTGCCACTGCACTCCAGCCTGGGTGACAGAGTGAGACTCCAACTCAAAAAAAAAATAAAATAAAATAAATGGGGGCTTCCAGGCCCTTCTAAGGGCTTTCTCCACAGCAGAGCAAGGTTGTCTTCTCCTCCGTCTCAGCCAATGCAGGGGCTCCAGAGCTTCTGAGAGGTGGAGAAGGGGCGAAGCCCTAGTCACGGGTAAGTGACTCCATAACCTTGTGGTTTTGGGCAAGACAGTTTCCTCCCAGTTTTTCTGACTAGGGTTGCCAGATTTAGCAAGATAAAATACAGGACATTCAGTTAAACTTGAATTTCAGATAAACAACAAATACTTTTTCAGTACGTCTCAATACAGCAAATATTCCTTATTTATCTGACATTTGAATTTAACTGGGCAGCTAGACTCTTATTTGGCAACCCTACCCATGACCTCCGTTTTCTCATCTATAAAATGAGTTGGTTCTCTGGTTGTATCCAGGGGTGGCTGCTCAGAGGATAATGTTAGACATCCTCTCGTGCTCAGTCCAGAGATGGCTCTTGGGGAACAGAGCTGTTATTTCTTTTCTTTCTTCTATTTTGAGTCGGAGTCTCACTTTGTTGTCTAGGCTGGAGTGCAGTGGTACAGTCACTGCTACCGCAGCTTCAACCAGCTGGACTCAGGCAATCCTTCTGCCTCAGCCTTCCAAGTAGCCAGAATCACGGGCCATAAGAGAGAAGATAGACAAGTGGGACCTCATTAAACTGA
>CAUYQG010185036.1:0-11085 GCA_963574415.1 Tarsius wallacei
CCTTCCAGCCTGGAGTTTCAAGGCTGCCCAGCCCCCCTCCGGCTAAACCACCTCATTTTCTTACTCTCAAACCATCCCGAACAGATGGGTGTTACATTTGGCCAGGACTGTTTCCAATGGTAATTCCAAATATAAGTCCAAATGCATTCCAGGCCTTCTGTGCTGCGGTTATTTTAGAAGGCTGCGGGTGCGGCCCGACAGCAGGCCTGCTCATGGGGTGCTGCTCGGCCCCTTTCCTGGAGCATGGGGTTCCTGGGACCCCGGCAGTGCGGCAGAGGAATGCGATGTGTGTGCTGGGTGGCGGGGGGGGCTCCCTCAACCCAGTGCCTCTGAAGGTGACCACGTCTCTTCCCACGGGATGAAGAGGGGCCAGCAGTGAGTCTCAAGGCCATACCACGAAAAATGTAGATGGCTCCCCCAAAACCACTGCTGAATTCCTTCCACGGTGTTTCCAGGGCGCTACTCTGAGCCCACATGAACAGAGAGGTCAGTGTGCTGATCCCTACCAAGCAGGAGCAGCTAATACTCCACAAGTTTCTCCTCTGGGCCAGGCTCTGAGTGATGTCTGGGTTTAACCCCTGCAGTTTCCTCAGTCCCTGATGTGGACGCTGGCAGTTACGGGGGCAGCCACACCGGGCCCTGGGTGCAATGCCCTGTGAGACGCATGCTACGCATCTTATGGGGGACAGGACAGGTGTCCAGAGAGGTTAAGGTGTTCGCCCATGGCCATGCGGCCCAGGAAGCTCCAGGGTGAGGACCCAAACAAACCCAGGTCTGCCTGACCTCAAGGCCCATGACCCAGCAAGATGTGGCCACTGCCTTTCTAGTTTAGGGAAGTAGACAAATCGGCGGCTAGCTAGAACGGTGGCTGGCCATTCGAGCCGATGCTTCTGGGTTTTGTTTTGGCTTTTTTACAGTTTGAGGGGCACAGCGCTTTGGAAGAAAAAAGTCAATTCTGTTATAGAACTACTTAAAAAGTCACAGGAGGCTGATAATCACAAAGTGTAATAGAGCATAAACAAGCATCTAAGATAAACTTGAGGAACTTCATTGCGATGGTCAGGAAAAGCAAAAGTGTTTGTGAAACATCACACCGGACATCTAGAAAAATGACAGCAACAACAAAGGGTGTCTATCACAAAGCCAGAACGCACTGTGTGATCTTTTATCACTTGGATAAACTAACATTCACTGGTTATGGCAATTGTTCGCTAGATTTTGACAGTTTTAGTCCTGAAATGATGATCTGCTTGGTAACTGGCCTCTCTCTACCTGGAGACCTCTGCAAGGACCAGCTTTAATGTTACCAGTTTGGAAAGACTCTCTACGGTGGCTTCTTCTCCTTTTGTAGGGTTTTCTTTCGTATCATTTTTATATTGAGAAATAATCCACATACTACAGGATTCACCCCTTAAAGTGGACAATTCGGTAGATTTTAATAGGACACGTACAAAGTGGTGCAACCATCACCACTCCCTAGCCGCAGCCCAGCAGGAAGAACATTTTCATCTCCCCAATAAGTGGCCACTGGTTTTCACATGTGGATCTCCAGAGGAGCCCATGTCAGAAGTCACCAAGATCACCCAGCCCCAAAGGCACACAAAACCATGAGCTCCGGTCTCAGGCTTAACTGGGACAAGGGCAGGCACAGCCTTGGGCTGCGACATTTCCTCCGGTTACTGCCTTAGGCTTCTCAGAGGACCACAGGGTTGAAGTTGCCAGTGGCTGGAGCAGGAGAAGGCCTTTGGGCTGGGTCACTCAGTGATGCTGGCCCCATCTCCCTGTGCTCCTAGAGCACCCACTGGTCGGCTCCTCAGTGACACTCACGGGAATACTCACACCTCAGCCAGGAGTCCCCGAGAGGGGGACACTCTCGTGTCCTCCAATTCACCCCCCACTCTACCTCACAATCCTGCGGGCACAAGAGGGTCGTATGAATGTGGTTACCAAAAAAAAGGCAGAGCGCCTGGCCTCATTAGTCTCCGTTTGCTGGCATCCTCATTTAAATCACTGATCAATAAATTCCCAACCTCTGAAATGCTGCCATCAATAATGATTACATATATTTTTCCTACCAGGAAAAAAAGGCCATTGCGTGGAGCTGGGAAGGAGACCTTTTGTGCCACTGAATCACAAACCATGAACATCTCATCACAGGCACAATGAAACAGGATTGGCCAGGCCAGCTTACTTGGAGAAAGAATCCAGGGTCACCTTAAGCTGAACACAGAAATGACACTGAGGAGGCTCATTTTCTTCCTGATAAGAAATCCACCTCTGGGCCTAAAAATGTCCAAACGGATGCAAAGCTTCCTATTCACTGGGGCCATTCTCCTTCCCCCCAGGTCCTTGAGCACACATGAGGCTCTGAGTCCCCCTTTGTTTCTTTCAGAGCATCCAATCCTGGGGCCTTGATCAGCATCCATGACCTGGAAGGTAGAAGCTTCCAGAGGCAATACCACGCATGCCTTGTATCTCCAAGCCTATGATGGTTTACAAAGTCCTTTCCCATGCTTCATCAGTGATCTTGCTGGCAGATGTCTCTACAGGTGAGAAAACGAATGTGCACAGAGGACCAGTGGGCCACCCCCGGTTACAAAGCCAGGCCTGGGTCCCAGGATGTGAGCTCCTCATTGCACACCGGGGCTGCCTAGTCTGTGGCATGTGGTGCCACACCCTCCTTCAACATGGCCGACTCCCTAAGCAGCCCCAGGGCTCTTGGAGTGAGGGCCCCTGAACTCTACCTGGCTGCCCCAGAGTGGAGTCAAGAGCACACTTCTCACCTTGTAATCTACGCAGATACAGAAACAACAGGGCTTTTTTTCCCGAAGGCGTTCCTCTCTCAGGGAACCGCCCTTTCCAAACAATCTGTGTGGGAATGCACAGGACTGCCAAGGCCTTTGCAAACATTTCCCAAAAAAATAAACAGTGCTCAACACATGGGAGTTTTCAGCTTGATGGTTTTTCTCCCACCAATAACACGATGTAGTCCCTCACCAGGTGGTTACCGCTGAATGGTCTTCAGAGAACACCTCCACAAAGGCCTGAGCTGTCCTTTGGGCCTGGGCGCTGCCAGCTCTCCCTCCCTGCTCTGTGGTATGAGGCCAGCCTCCTTGACTTTGGGTGGCTCAACAGCACAGCCCTATTAAAGTGACCTCATGCCGCTCCTAGGGCCCATATCAAGGTGTGTCAACCCAAACAGGCTGCTTCTGAAAAGCAAAATGCCTGAATTCACCAGGAAATCAACAGGCAGCTTCAGTAAAGACTTTCCACTACAGTCTTCCTCAAGACTACCCCTTGGAACTCTTCATCATGTAAAGTCTTACCCACAGATGCATTCTTCTAACTTCCCTCTGAGATGGTTTATATCAAAGAGGAATCCCTCAGGACTGGGGAAAAGCCTGTGTCTTAATCCTTGTGCAAGTCCCTTGTGGAGAAAATATCGCATGACATTCCCAGTGCTGGGCTCTCCTCTTGCACCTGAGAACCCATCTATGGCTCCCAGGGGGCATGGGGAAGTCGTGCTGTTTGGAGAAGGGTCTTCATCACAGCCTGAGGAGCAAGAGGGATTCTTGCCTCAAGTCAAAGTTCTATGGCAGCTCAAAAGCATCAGTCTGGCTCAGCTCCCTTCTGTGCATGCTGGTTCCTGCCTAGAGAATAAGGTGAGTCCAGGCTTTGGTGCCCACAAAGACCAGGGTCCTTAACTGTTCACAGAACTTTGCAAAGCTGAGAAGTCAGCCTGCCTATGACTCACTGCCCATTCCCTCCCAGAAACCACCCTCAGCCTCACCCAAAGTTAAGCCTCCCTGGGAGGTCCCCACGCATGGGCTGGCACATGGGAGATGTCTCAGCTGGGACAACTCTACAGGGCAGTCCCAGTTCCAAAGCTCCCATGCAGTGAACTGTGACCTCTGTTGCAAATGTATCCGTAGCTCACCCCCGCCCCACCGCCTGTCCTGCCCCCATCACCCCTTCCGGGGGCTGTCCTCAAAAGCACACCCATAATCCTCCTGCACACAAATGGCTGTCTCAGAGTCTGCATCCTGGTAACTGCTCTGTGCTAAGGGTGACATGCTCAGATGCTTAGTCAGACCTACATGGGATAGAATCCTGGCCTGGCTACTTACTTTCAGTAAGTGACTTTACCCCCACTGAGCCCACAAGCCTCACCTGTGAACACATAGCACAAACCCTCTCACCTGCTTACAAAGCTCAAATGAGGCAATGCCTGAAAAGGGCGTGGCACAGAGCCAGGCTGGAGTCAGAGCTCAGGGAACACAGCATTTAATTGAGGACCGCTTCTATCTGCCCGACTAGACGTGGGCTCTGGGAGAACAGGCAATGAACTTGTTCTCCTAGGAACACACCACATCTATAGCACATCCAGGGTGTTCGATAATACAGTCATGCATCACCTAACGATGAGGATATTTTCTGAGAAATGCATGGTCAGGTAATTGTGTTGTGTGAACATTGCAGAGTGTGACACAAACCCAGACGGTACAGCCTACCACACACCTAGGCCTATTGCTCCTAGGCTACACATGCACAGCAGGTGACCGTGCTAGCAATACTATAGGTAACTGTAATACAATGGTAAGTATTTGCATATCTAAACATAGAATAGAGGCTGTAAAAACACGGTACTATAATCTTACAGGACAATTATTGTATATGATATGTGGTTTGTTGTTGATCAAAACGCGTGGTATGTGACTGTGTTTGGTGAGTGAATGACTGGTTATTATTACCACTGTTATTAGCTACTTCTGATACCTAATAATAATACTAGCTAATAAGTATATATTTTCCATTTTTCTCGCACTGTTTAAACACATGACTATGTATATTAAGCCAATTAATACTCACAACCCCAGACAGAGGACAATTTCCCCTCATTTTACCAATGAGGAAATGAAACAGAGAAAAGTTCAGTTACTTGTCCCAGGTCACAGAGCTGATGAGTGGCAGAGCTAGGGTTTCAGTGCAGGCCATCTGGGCCCCAGAGGCTGTGTCCTTGTCACCATGACCCTGGTACACTCCCAGACACTGCGGGTAGAAGGCGTTCATCACCCTCACCCCCACCACACACTCTGCAGATGGAGAGAAATCAATACAACCAGGATTCCTGTCCAGACATTTAGCCCCGTCGCTACTCAGTGTCCTGACAAGCCACTGCATGTAAATGAAGGCATTTCATTAAAAGTCTGGTTCCCTTCCTGGTTTATCGTCATAAATAGATGAATTATTTAACCAGTCCGGGAGACTGTTAAAAAAAATCAGGTAATAGAAGCAGATAAGAAAACAACTACCCAGGTTCCAAAGCTCAAGGGGTTTCAGTCAAAATCGAGTTCTGATTCTTAACTGAGCTGTGTTCTCCCTCCCTTTGGACTCATCTTTCTAAATGTGAAAACCAACCGTTCCTGTGTTGGTCGTTTCTGGGTATTGCATTAAGACTGCACACCAAATTGGAACCGAAACCAAAATACGGACACTGTAAAATCCTTAACAGATGGTGCATGACCCCACTCCAAATGTCCCCTGAATAAAAGAGGAATGCAGCTAGGTTGGAGGGACCCGCATTCTTCACATTAAATGGGGACTGTAACTGCCTCTGAGTTACGAGGCAAACTCTATCAACTGTCTCACAAATGAAGAGGCAGGAGGCTAATGGGAGATGTATTTGAAAAGAACAGTCTTTACCACTTAAAAACAGGATTAAACAAAGGAAAATTATGCTCGCGTTTGGTGGCTTCTTTTTAATTAACTAGACCGATTTAGCATAGGAATGCATCAATTTAGTTTGAAATTGCTGTGATCTCTGACAGAGATCGTGCATTCTTGGCTGGCCTCTCTGGCCATATGAACCACCCCATCTACTTTTTCCCATTATCCTCTGTTCTCCAGGAAAAAAAAAATGGACTTACCATTTACATAAATATCACTTTCAAATAAACTTGAAAGTGATATTTGACTTTGTTTCAATTCCAACATTTTCAAACCCTTTACCTTTGATCAATTGCAGAAATAAAGGCTAAATGTGAACCAAAAGCTAGAAATAGAAAATTTTTCCGCCTCCAAGCCAATTTGTAGAAGGAAAAGAACCATTTGGGTCCACTCCAACTTGCAGAAGTGCAAGGTCACGGAAAGACTGAAGGAGGCAAATGGCCTGGGATCTAGTTATACTAGCGGGAACTCGGGTTCAGAGAATCTGTTTCTTCAAGAGTGACCTAAACACACAGTATTTATCATCCTTTCTGGCTGAGCTAAGGAATGAGCCAGCCATTTCAGATAGGCCATGAGTCATGGGTTTCAAAAAAGAAGAAATTCCTATTGTTACATATTTTTATACATGTTTAATAAGCGATGAAACAGCTGCTACTGTTAATAACTTTCACAGAAAACATGCACTCAAACATTCACTCCCTTTGCCACTGGAGTCGGTATCAAGCTGGAAGTGATTTCTCCTGGCTGCTTAGTGGGGGACCCAGTATTCTCAGGATCAGACAGAGAATGGGAGATAGCTGACTTCTAACGGTCCTCAATGATCCCTGGCTCTTGGTATTCACACCCTCTAGTTTCTTCTACTTGAGTGTGGCTGGATCTAGTACCTTGCTTCTAACAAACATAATTTGGCCATGGTGATAAGATGTCAATCCCATGGCTATCTGCTAACTGATGTTCTTCCTTGTTGGCTTGAATGAAGCCTGCAGCCATGCTTGGGAGGCCTAGCAGCAAGGTATTAGGAGCAGCCTCTCACTAAAAGCCAGCAAAGAACTAAGGCCCTTGTTCCAGTAGCCCTTGAGGAACTAAATTCTGCCTCCCACCAAGTGAGTTTGGAAGCAGATCTTCCCCCAGTCAAGCCTTCAGATGAGACCTCAGCCTTGGCTGACACCTGGACTGTAGCCTTGTGAGAGATCTAAAGCAGAGGACCCAGAAAAGTGGTGTCCAGGTTCCTGACCCCCAGAAACTACCTTGCCACGCTGCAGTAGATAATGAATACAGCAGGTACCATGAGCACTGGGTTAGCATCCTGAGGCACATTGCTGACCCGGCAGCCTGCCTTCTCCTCAGCACCAGAACATTCGTCATGATGAACTCAATGCCCCACTTCTCAGCTAAAGCACCAGCTCCCAGAGAGCAGGCACTGGGTCCCCATCACCATCCACCGTCATTATTCACAGGGCCCAGCACATGGCAGGAGCTTCGTAAACATTTGAATTGATGAACTATTTGTGTTAGGTTAAGGACCAGGGAAGCAGGAAACCTTAACCTTCAATTCCTAGTATAAACAGGGTACTTGTTCTTATGAAAATAAAAGAAGAAAACATGAGGCCGGGCTCGGTGGCTCAGCCTGTAATCCTGTGCTTTGGGAGGCCGAGGTGAGTGAATTGCCTGAGCCCGCGGGTTTGAGACCCTCCTGGGCAACTTGGTGAGACCTCATCTCTACAATAAATCCAAAAAAAAATTAGCCGGGCATGGTAGCGAGCGTCTGTAGTTCCAGCTACTTGGAAGGCTGAGGCGGAAGGATCGCCGGAGCCCGGCAGGTCGAGGCTGCGGTGGCCAGGAGCGGCCACTGCACTCCAGTCTGGGCGACTGAGTGAGACTCCATCCAACTCAAAAAAAGAAAAAGAAGAAGAAAACATGGTGGCTACTTGGGAGGACCATGTCATAGACCGTGGGGCTCGACCCAGATGGCAGGCTTGGACTGAGGTCTGAGAGGTAAGCTTGGCAGGTCCTGTTCCTGGCTGAGCCATCTGCACCTGGAAAGACTGCCATCCTGCCTGCTCAGAGGTTCACCTTTATGGTGCTGGTGTCCTCAGAGGCAGAACCAGAATTCTGGGAAGAAAGGGACACACTTAGGGAACCTGGTTCCAGTCTCCAATCAGGAAACATGTGGTCTTTACCTCTGCATTCACCACACTCTCTGCTCACAATGCTTCCTCCCCTTGATCCACCTTTCATCCTTGTTTACTTGGCGAACTCTTAATCATCCTTCAAAACCCAGTTCGACATCAGCTCCTCCAGCTCAAACCTTTCTGGGCCTCCCCACTCAGAAGCCCACTCTCCTCGCTCCCATTCTGCTCTGGCTGAGCCTGCAGGGCCCTAACGATCCAGGGACACATGTATCTTCCCTAACAGCCCGGCAGCTTCTGTCTCCTCAGGACCCAGATTAGGGCTGGCACACCTCAAACCCAGTCCCGGCAGACCACCTCTCTGTGCCCGGAGAGCTATAAAAGGCTGCTGTTTGCACTCTCTCAGTCCCCCGAGGTTGAGGCACCCTATGACCTCCCTTAGAATGAGGAACTAGGGAGAAGCAACAGGAAGACATTTGGCAAACAGAAAGTGCGCTCCTGAGAGAATGTTCCAACCTTGTGAACCTCAGCTAGGGGCTGAGTCGGGGAGGGAGGCAGAGAGAGCAGCTGTGAAAACACCTCGGTGGGCGGCGAGAGGTCAGTTCTGTCAGCAGGCCTCTCCCTTCGAGGCTGACGGTTGTGTCATCATGAGAGTAGCGCTGGTTTGTGTCAACTGCTCTCAGACCAAGGGAGACTGGAGGACTCCAGGAGGAAAGGTCCTGCCTCTGAAGCATGGGGCCTAGCAGGTGGCACACGGCAAGGGACAGCAGGGTCAGTGGCTTTCTTGGAACCAGAGTGGACAGATTCTTGATGCATGGGGAGCGGGGAGTGAACGCACATGTGGCCCCTGCCGGCCAGCGTGGCCCCAGGAGAGCCAGCATGTGATCAGCTCAGCTGATCGGCTCAGCTCTGGCCAGGTCACCCTCAGAGGAGCACGATCGCCACAGAGGACTCCACCAGAGGAAGACCAACTCAGGAGTGTGACCGGGGTCGACTTGAGAGCACATCCTTCGGGGGCAACGGTGCTAAGTGAAAGGAGCAAGAGGCAAGACTGTGTAATCACACCTACACGTACGAACACACACACTGATCTGCACAGAAAAGAAATCTGGGAGAAAATACGCCAAAAGAGAAACAGTCGTTATCCGGGTGGGAGAGGATCGGTGGAAAACAGTTTTCCTTTATGGTTTTCCAATATACTTTCTAAAATTCCCACCACAAACACACCTATGGTTATAATTGGCACCTATGGTTATATATGGAGCCAGGAAGGCATACCACCTGAGGAGAACACAAGGGGTGTGGATATCCCGGGACTAACCCCACAAGCTGGCAGTGCATAATCACAGGAATGTATTCTCTTATCACTCTGGAAGTTAGAGTCTGAAATCCGGGTGTTGGCAGGGTTGGTTCCTTCTGGGAGTTCTGAGGGAGAATCTGTCCCATGCCTCTCCCCAACTCCTGGTGGCTGCCAGAAGAACCTGGCACTCCTCGGCTTACGGCAGCATCACTCCAAACTCTTCACATGACGCGTGCCTTGTGTCTTAGGACGGGGAAGGGGCTAGTACCCTAATCCAGTATGACCTCATGTTAACCTGGTTACAACCGCAAAGGTCCTATTTCCAAATAAGATCACAGTCATACACACGACTTCAGCATATCTTTTGGGGGGACACAATTCAACCCGTAACAATAGAGTTAGCCCGAAGGAAAATAAGACACAAAGGGCTTGTGGCCCCGGTCTTTAAATATTGGCAGGCTCTCCCATTTTGGAAGGATTAGATTTCATCTATGTGGCTTTACAAAGAAGAAATGGAATCAAAGGGTGGATGCTCCCCAAACAGACTCGGTCTCAAACAGCTGTCCTAAAAAGAACACAGCTATCCTCAGCTAGACTGGCCATCTTGGGTGGAGAATTCCTTGCCTCAATGGGCCTTGGACCAGACTGACCACCCCCCAATCTCTGATGTGGTAGTATTGGGAGGGAGCGTTGGACTAAATAATTTTAAGGCCCTGGCAGCCCTGAGATTCTGTGACCGACACAGGCATCAGCCAAGATGTAAGCATTGCCCAGCACTGGGCAGGCCACCCGCATACTGGCTATTCAGTGTCATGCCATCTTGGCTCCATCCATTGGGCAACCCCTGATCTTAAAAACAAGCTGCTCTGTCTGCCATTGTTCTTTTGGCCTTTCAAAGAAAGCTGGAAACTACACATTCAGAGCCGACAAGGTAAGGAAAGGCATCAACCAAGTCGGGAGACACGGAACTCTAGGCGTTAAACCACAGAAAGAACTCCCACATTCCTGATTTTAAGGGTGTTTCCATGCCCTGACAGTACCAAGGAGCCATCCCACGTCTCCAGGCCAAGCCTGCTAGAGGCTGAAGGCCCATAGACCAGGGTCAGAACAGCTAAGAAACAGCCTGCAGTTTGTTTAGACACAGTGAGGACTGCCCCAAGAATAACATTTACATAAGAAACAGCAGTAACATTGCAAGTTAAGTTTGTTTATTTTTTTAAAAAAGAGACAAAATCTTGTTTGTGATGAGAAGAAAACACTGTCCTTCAAAAGCACCTCTTCCTCTCACCCAAATAGAAGACATGAAGCCGCTCACCTCTCCACGGGGTCCCTAAGCATGATGATCAGCTTGGCATTTGGCTGGAAGGCGTGGATGAAGTCCTGGGTCAGGAATGGCGGCTCACCATCCGTGCTGTTGTCGTAGAAAAACATCCAGGCATTGTTATCCCACATCGTGGAGGCACTGGCCTCACCTGGAAACAGAACACATCGCAAGTGGACAGCGGCGGGACTATGGGCTCCCACAGAGGCGCCCTATGTGTTGGAGGCCAAATCTGATCCCAATGCCTTCCTCCTAGACAGCACAGAAGGGCGAGCTGGTCAGTCATCGCCAGCAGATGGGATTCCAAGGGGAGGAGGATGGTGGACGCCCACCCTGCCACAGTCACACCCTAATTCCACCCCAACAACCTCTGTCTGGAAATTCAGGTGACCCACACAAGACCAGGTCGCCCCTGGTTCTCCTCTCTCCAAGGTGAGCAAAAAATAACACCTTCACTAGCATCTGGAACCCTCTGTTTTGCAATATTCAACTTTGCTCATGGCGCAGAGCTCTGTGACATGCTAAAGGCTCACTGAGAATGTACTGGAGAGTTTCCTTTCAAAAGTGTCAGGGGTAAAGGAATGGTTGAGAACCTAACCCTCATTAGG